>JASANG010000625.1:0-149790 GCA_030248215.1 Enoplolaimus lenunculus
GTAACGTATTTCGGTGTAATTTGTAATATTGTTACGGTACGATCAAAAATTCTCTGCCCTGACAATGTTTATATGGTTTAAAATAAAACATTGACGCTTCCTATTTTTCTGTCCAATTGAAATATTTTCCTGGCCTTATTTCGAATCCAAAATATGGTCTGCGTCGATCTTATAGCCCCCTGGTAGAAAATAAAATTACCTTATATATGTATAGATGACATTTACAATTTAGATGGGTCTGACCAATGTATAGAACAGGGGCGGAACAGTTGTGCCTATAAACATATAAGCCTAACAGCAAGCCTAAGCCTATGCGTAATAATGAGCTTATACCAAAACCTAAGCCAAACACCTAAGTCTAAACAACATATAATCTAAAACTTAAGATAACTCTATTCCAGTCCCACAGAAAAACGTTCCGCTCCTGATCTTTATAACAGCCGTAGGTCGTAACTTGTATATATGCTATTCAAATCGACTATACTACCAGGGGTGTATACAAGCAAAGATAGAAACCATATCGCCTAAACCGTATGCAGATCAGTGAAAAAGTTCGCCTTATTGGCGGCTTAAGAGTAACCAGTTAGATGTCATATTTTAAACCAATTTTCTAGCTCGCTACACTCAATCGCAGAAAAACTTTCAATAAACGTTCTGTCTCGCAAATAAAATAGCTCATGTTACTTCAAGAGGCGTCCAGATTTCTGGTGGGTCTACAAAAGAGTACGTTTAGTTTCTAGATTACATTTTGTTCTTTAGGTTTAGGTTTAGGAACACATTTTTGCAACGCAGACGCTTAGGAATACACGCTCAATCTACTGTTACGCCCCTAAAAGTAACATTGGCCAATCAAATCATGGCTACTGCTCTTATAGAACAATTATACCAAGAAAGGTCAATGTAACAATCAGAAACAGTTATAATAATTAACTTTTTTAAATTTTAAATTCAAAACCGACAAATTATTAAAAACCGTTTTTTTTGGAAAATGAAATAAATATTAAACAATTGTTCTGTCTTAGCATAACCTTTATACAGACTATCGATTGTAGACAGCCGGCTCTGGCGGCTATTTCAAACAATTGGCTGCCGGGCTGTTGTCAAACGGTTGCCGCAATTGTGAGCTGTTCCCCAAATTTATCATCGCGAACAGTGGCGGATCCACAAATTTCATAAAAGCGGCCGGCCGCTCGAACATACATTCGTAACAAAAATCGCGAGCGAAACGAACGAGAAGTCAAACCCTATTTGAGCGCTAAACCTTGACGCAATATTTTGGTTTGACCCTGATGGGTTCAGGCCGATGTTGACCCACACGACGGATTCACCAGTGGACGCTAGTGTAAAGCTAAGCCGACTTTTTAAGTAGGGATCGTTAAGGCTTAAATTCTACATCGTTAAACTTTAAGTCCAAGTCGTATCTGTGTAACTTATCATAACTTAACCCTTTATCACGTTAATATTTTCTATTTTCCCTGAGACCTACTATTATGCTAGGATTCGAAGTCCAGTGACTGGAGTGGAAGGCGTATGCCATCACCACTCAGCTATAGGAGCTTGACACTCGAGCCTGAGGGGGCTCTCACGTCTTGTGGTGATTTAGTACTATGTATACGTGTCGCAATAGTTAAACGCGGTGCGATATATATTATTTAACGTATATGCACTGCGCTGAGTTGCCTATAGGCAACTGTATGTAAGAAGGGGTTAAATTTTAAAATCATTGCAAAATTTAAAAACATTTCGTTAAGTTGTCAACCTGTAGGACTTCATGTTTCCTATAACTTTTCGGAATAACCACCTTATGTACGTAACAGGCTAATACTTAGAATAAATTATCAGAAACAGGTTAGTTTCAGACGAAATCTGACTGAAACCCTATAAGATTTAGCCATAATTAATCAATAGCTTTTAAACCAGGGTGTTCTTATTGGTTGGTATACGCAGTTAGTCTGTCAAAGCTGCGACATCATCAAATGTTCCTCGTAGAACATTTCAAATAATTACATTAGCAACTTCTGACACTTTATTTTGTGAGAAATTTCTTGCTTTGATTCTAAGTTTAAGCAAAAAAATTGGTTCAAAAGTTTTGGCAAAAATCACAAAAACTTAATTCGTGACGTCATTATATTACTGTATTTTTCAAAATTCTCTACATTAATAATTATTATATTCTCAAACAAATTGCAAAAAAAACATCTTAAATATATTTAGTTTTCAAATAGTTTTAGTCAAAAATGTGTCATTTTTATTTCACAAATAGTACCAAAACAACCGTAACATTTTTCTTAAAATTGTTCTAAGATAAATGCCCCTTATTCGTTGAAAGTAATAATTTCACTTGCTAAATTTAAACCAAAATATTTCACCTAAAAGCAACCAACAACTTTGGTACAAACTCTTTATTTTAATGTTGCCTAAAAAGTCTTAAAATAAACTCAAATTCATTTTCAAGTTGAAAATTTAGATTCACAAATTGCCGGTTATACAAAAATTAGGTCATTGCGTTTAATCGTAAAGCAGGTTAATTTTAACAGGGTAGTAATTATACTTTCTTAAAATAGCAAATATTCAAAGTTGAAGATTGAAAAAATAATATTTTAAGTGACCAAATTAAGATCCATACGGACGCGCATTAAGTTGTAATTTAGCTAATTTTAAGACTTAAATTTAAGTAATATATTTTAGGAAAAATTTATCTTACAAATTAGATTATGTTTCAGACTTTAGCTTTTTAAAGCATATAAGGCTAACCAAACTGTAGCTTAAATTTGAAACTATGACTCCAGTGAACATACAAGGTTGAATTCAGATTTCAAGAGGTATTATGTCATGTGATAAATGTTTGCAAAATTATATTTCACACAAAAGTATAAGAATTTGAAGAACAGTAGCGAGTTGATAGAAAAATCCTACGGGCTGTTCTCACGCAACCTCGAAACACACAAATTAAGCAATATATAACATTGTTTACCACTGAAAACATGTTTCGAATTTGAGTCATATATCAAAATGATAAATTTCAAATTTTAGTATCATATGATATTTTTCAGGACAACCATTTTCTGTGCTTTATGCTTGCAACCCATATCAAACAAGTATGATATCAAACAATATCAATTAATATTAGAATACAAAAGATGACTTATACATGATGGTAGCAAACAGTAAGGGTTGCGCTATACTTTACTGAGCCAGACTCCGGCGGGTGCCGCCGCACTGCGGCGCACGGCGGCGCACGGCGGCGCACGGCGGCGTTTGATCATTTTTAATAAAAAGTTATACTGCGCCGCGCGGCGGCGTCCGTCGACGCGCGGCGAGTATAGCGTAACCCTAAACGAGTATAACCGTATAAAAGTAAAAAAAAACAAATTATCACCCCTTGAATTCTAATTCGATATCCGGATTTGTTATTGAATTATGTAAAAATACCGGAAACGGAACCGGAAAAACGATACAGAAAATGTTTTTTGTCAAATCCAAACGATAATGATGAACTCTACTTAAAAGAATACAGGGGTTTTTAACCGGATCGAGGAAAAAATGCCAGCATTCGATCAGTATGTAGAATGTGCACGAAACCTGTTTGCCTAATTGAACCAAACAAGCTATACGGTATTATTTAGGCAAATAACTATTATATTAGCATACATATCAATCATTAATAATGTTATAAACGTTTGACATGGCTCGTTTGTACCAACAACAACAACAACGCGGTGTCATTTACTGGTTCAAAAAATGTCGAAAACATTATTAACAATTGGTGATAAGTGCTACACACATTTGAGTATAATACGGATACAACATTTTTGTGTCATCTTCAAAATAACGCATCAAAATTTAACAGAGTCAAACGTTGGCTTAAACTCGAGTCTGCTACTCAACCGCTACGCCATTCCAAGCTCAAAATTGTTAGCTGTCGTTTAAACTTTTATTTTCGTTGAACAAAAATTGAAGTTTCATCGAATTATGTAGTTCATTATTCAAAAATAACTTGCAGCTTACAAACAAACTGTCACCGCTTATAATTAATTTAATTAAAACGTCAGATATCGGCTGCTGACATTTTTTGGTTCTTTTGACCTATAACAGGTTCAAGTAGTTTGACTGTAGCAAAATGTTTTTCAACCCGGTGCCATTTAGAAGGCTTGTGGGTGGATTGTAGCACCCGGCAAAGCTGACGGTTTATGCTTTAAAATAATCTTCTGGATCCAAGGAGCGAACAACAAACTCGACCTCGCAAGTAGAAAACTTATTAATCATGTTCTACCTTCCCGAAATTAAATCAAGATTGTACGCTTGGCCTGAACCTGGCCACAAACGGACAAGGACCAAGAGCCGTTGTTGGAACCAAAGTGGACGCCAAAGTTCGTTTGCGTTCTTGGCAAAATGGCACAATTTGTAGTTCTGAGGTCCACTAGAACTTGCATTATATCTACTCTTGCACCATGGTTTGTACTAGGGTACGACCGGAGGTTAGAAAATCTGCCTCCGGCTCCGGCTCCGGTAGATTTTTTGCCGGAGGTTCCGGGAATTTCGGTAGTAAAATGTTGCATAATTTTCCTAAATTTATCTGTTTTGCGCGTTTCGATTGACTTTTGTCACAATTTTAATGTAAGAATTGCTGAAATTTGGCATAAAATTAACGTGAAACCAACCAGCATAACAACATTTTGCAGATATTGGCTAAAATTAACTAATTAACCATCGTTTTTACTACTTAATTTCGTCTTACCTCCGGCTCCGGCAAGTTTCGTTGACTTCCGGCTTCGGCTCCGGTATTTTTCAACTCCGGTTGCACCCAGGTTTGTACAGTTAAGAACCCAGCTACAACTACCAGGTCATTGAAATATATAACTTTTTGGCATATTTGATTCACGGATATTAATGCACACTGCAGCATACCTTAATTGTGCGTTACGTTTGGTGAATTGTAATACCACACGGCCGATTGCGGTACACGATTGAAATAGTCAAAAACATTTATTGTATCATTAAAATACCACCTACACCAGGAAGATAGCGTTTAGTTTCGAGATTCTTTTGTCTATTATATATCACGCGCTTCCGGTTACATATATTAATATGTACAGTAGTAAAGCAAATGGGTATCTGCCCATGTATACTTTACTGCCGTCCCAAAATCCCACCATCCAAGCTAAAGAATTGATAGCTTTTTATTTGTGATGGAAATTTGGGTTTCCGGGATTTTGTGATTTCAATACAATTCATCGCAAGCAATACTTTGGGCTTAGGCTTATATTTAAGATTAGACAATTGTTTGGTTCAATATTAGGTTTACGATTAGACAAGGATGCGTTTTTGGTTTCGGATTAGGCAACGCTCCGGCAAAGGCTTAGGTTTAGAATATGGGGTTTAGGCGTAGGATCTTGTGTACGCTTAGATATAGATTGCTTGATTATATCAGGATAGTGTTCCCAATTATACGGAAACTGAAACCAAAAACGGATATTACAGTTTCTAAAAGTTTCGAATATTTTTATAATTCCGGCAATACAATCGACAGAAATGTAAATATTTGTTAGACTTTTTAAAATTTTAAACAAAAAATGGCAGATGCATCGAATTTTTTCATGATATTTAGAATAAATTTTAACATTTTTATTCTAAATCGAACAATTGCAGCATATGTGTAAATATGAGAATAAAGCAACTAATTTTCAGCTTAAAACAACAGAGTTTACCAAATTTCTTTAACTCAAACGTAAACGGAAACGGATATTAATTTTGGCCGGAAACCCATATCGGATTTAAACCGAATGCGTTTCCGATTTTTAACCCAGAGTGAATTTACTTTTAAAAAAGTTCCGGCACAAAATTCACAGGTGCAAAATTTGTTTTTGTATTTCCTTACAAGATTGAAAAGTATTTTTAGATTAAACTGTTTGTTTTTAAACTAAAAATACAACTTTTGATTCGAAAATAACATTATATTGCCTGTAATGTCGGACTCTTTTGCGCTTTAGGCATAAACAATTAACGGGATGTGATAGCAAACGGCCTTGTTTTACTATACCAGGTATTTAAAGTTTAAACTGCAAGTAAAAAACGGCTTACGATCAAAATATTTGTACCCTGATTTGGCACGCACTTAAGAGTACCAGAATTTGGCAAACTTTCCAATCATTTCCGCTTAGGCTTACAAATTTAGGTTTATGCGGCCAATGTAAAGAACAGGCGCGGAACAGTTATTATAAGCATATTTCTAAGCCACAACGGCAACACCAAAACCGAAGAAAACCCCAACCAAAACAAACAAACAAAAAAAAAGCGCCAACCCCCCAAACAAAAAAAAAAACAAAAAAAAAAAAAAAAAAAAAAAAAAAAAAAAAAAAAACAAAACAAACTAAGGCTAAAGCCTAAGCCTTAAAGCCAAGCAAAAAAGTTAGTCTAAAACTTAAGTTTACTCTATTGTATAATCCCACAAAATAACTCTTTGCCCCTGATCGTTACATGGGCCGTTTATGCTTAAGACTGTTTTAAATCTTGCTTAAGTATTTACTTAAGTTATGCTTAAAAGTAATTACAAAAGCCGCCGACTTTACAAGTCGTTAACTTTTGAGCCAAAACAAGTAAATGTCAACCCTGACACTGTGTTTCCACAAGGAAGCCACAGTTTTGGTTAATGGTAAAAAGGCATCATGAGTCAGCAAACTGAATTTGACCAAAGTTAATATGCCTGAACTGTTCATCTTCAACACAACCAATTTGATCAATGGCTGAAATTAATTTCAGCATGAAGTCGGACTTAAGTGGAGTTTCAGACACCCAGCCATTAGCTTTCTCAAGTGAATGAGGAACGAATTAAATTTTGTGGAACGGGATGGATGGCACACGTCTGCCTCTCGTTGATCCCAGCTATATCTGACAATATTTACGCCATGAGTAGACATTAATATAGAAGACGGGTGGATCAAAGGATTTTCACAAAGTGGAAGCTTTGAAATTGTTTTTTAAATAATTTTTGCAAGTTATTCGACACGGAAATATTAATCACACGTTGAAATCTCTCAGAATTGAAAATATTGGGAACGGAATGCACCCCCTTGGATCCGTCATTTATAAAGTTCCAGTGTGAAATTTCGTGAAAAAATGTTTCACGTTGCGAACAACATAGAAATGTTGGCCAATGTTCCTTTCAGGGGCGTAAACAGTAGATTAAGCATATCCCAAAGCCTAAGCCTAAGCGTTGCAAAAACATATTCCTAAGCCTAAGTCTAAGCCTAAACAAAGAATGTAATCTAGAATCTAATCCTACGCTTTTATAGACCCACCAGAAACCTGGACGCCCCTTAAAGTAACATTCCCCGAAACGTTTTTATGCTTAAACTAAACGCAAATAGAAAAATTCCTAAAATTATGCAACTAATTTACTTGTAAATATACAAAAAATCAACGTGGTATTTGTAACAGTAATTCCACAGTTAAAGCTTAGAAATAAAAGCTAATAAAAAATAAGATGTGCACATTTTGGGTTTCGTCACAACTATTTTGTTAATTTTTTAAAATTACTAATAATTTTGGTACTAAAATCATCAGGTTTTGATATCCAATTGGGCCATAGGTTACTAAATCTTGGCGGTTTTGAAAGCCAAAACAATCCTTAAGACAAAGGCAAACAACTATTTTGCTTACATTTTAGTCAAAATCAACCTACGCATCGAAATTTCATGTCATACGTAATAGTTGTAGCATGGCTTTGCGTTCTTCCGAGATATGAATGCACGCTGCTACGATGCGGGCGTGTGCGTGTATACGAGCATCGATATCTTGATGTGCAAGTACCGAACGAGTGTACGCATAAGTGTGGAACGAGTGAGATCGAACGAGTTCCGCACGAGTTCGCTGCGCGAGTTCTTGAGTCATCTGCACAGTACGAGAGAACTCGTGTTTAATATGAGAAGAACAATAAGTCGTGCTACAACTGACTTGTACCACTGTCCCAGAACGAACAATCTTTGGTTTCGTGAATAAAATAACTAGCACGGGTAGGCTGCCGAGAAGGAAAGTGAGTTTATCAGACCTCCTAGAATTTCGTCACCTCTAGAAAAATTTAAGACCCACTTGTAAGAGCAGAGAACTCACGACACCCCACTTCTAAATTGATTTTATAAGCACAAGCACCACACACTTGCATTTCCAGCCTGTGGAACTAGTGAAGTTTCCCGTGATTCAATTACAGTCGTATGTCGCAAGTACAACTAGACCAAAACAAGTTAATATTTCTATCTAACAAGATGGCACATCTTCGAGAAAACTTATCTTAATTTTAAAAATTGATTTTTCATCGGAATCAAAATCATTAATAATTTTTCGCATCTTAAACTTTAATTCGCTAATTCTACAACGCCAGCTATTAAATTAATTTTATTTTGTGACAAAAACCGCTAGCTAAGTATTTAACTGAACTATGAGATTGTGTTTGCTGTATAATATTTGATTAAAAAATTTCAATGTCAATGTAAGCAGATTATCAAGGAGTTAAAAGGGCTATTAAGTATTATAAATGAAGGCTAAAAGCCGAGAAGATATTACATTTTAATCTGTTCGTAGGTTTAAATTCTTGAATATTTGGTATTTTATGGTAATCTTGTGTAAAGGAACAGGTAAAACAAGGGGTAAGACAAAAATCTCAGGGAATGCAGAGGATTTTGCAAACAACGTATTTGGACAGATATTTAGGCAGTTACCTAGGAAACTAAAGCTAATCAAAGATCATGGGCTGAACGTTTTTCTGCGGGACTGACACAGAGTAAAGCTTAAAGTTTTGATATATATTTTTTGTTAGGTTTAGGCATAAGAATGTAGGCTTAATAAACTTAGGTATATGGCCATTTTACGGTAAAATTTAGGCGTAGGCTTAGGCTTAGGAATATGGTAACGAATACACTGCAATTTCATATTTTACTCAGGGATCTTAGACAGAACCTTCGGTTAAAACGATTTTAAAAATATGTGCGAATCAAATATATATTAGCAATTTATTTTCACGCCATTATATAGGAAGTTTCGCTCTCTTTCACTAAATTTTGGCAAAAATGTCAATTTCAACTATCTTCAATAACTTACTGTGGCGACCCGATCAAGAGTGGGAGGGAGACTGTTTATGGACTCTAATTTGGGTTTAGCAACTCTATCCGTTTATATACTCATATTACGGATACGGATTCCTATTGATTGCGACTCAAAATATGAACCTCCCTTATTATCTCCACCCTTTTATTGGGGTCACTACAATATACTATAAACAAAACAAAGCCTTTAGACAGACCCTTCGCTGTTTTACATAGCTGATAGGCTTAGGAACCCTGGCCAATCAAACACCTGTTTTCGAATTAAACAAATGTCAGTCCAACTTTGCTTAAGGGAAACTAGCAAATGCGAACAGTTTGAGTATTTTTGAACAATTTTTCATTAAACTCACACAGTTGGACATATGTGAGCTAAAAGGTCAACGTTTAACATTCTAGCTTTACCTGAAGCAATATATGAAAATATATGTATATATGAACGTCACTTGTGGACACACTGCAGTCAAAAGATACAGGGTGGCGGACATGAGTAGTGTCGAATTCACAATTTGTCGGTGAGGAATTGAGACCCCTGAAGGACTGTCCGTCGAAAATGTCCCTGTCTGTAAAAAGAATGGCGGATATGATAGAATCGCAACTGAAGATAAATTTGTTAATATCCGGTCTTTAAAAGAGGTCGAACAACGCATAAACGGGATCTCTAAGGATGAATAGGTGCTCGAAGGTTATTCGCATTATTAATATTAATTTTTGTACAAAATTCGAGTATGGCGCATTAAGATTAGTTTGGGGGGGACAGAAAAAATATACGGTATGGCCATCAAGTCCACCAGAGGTAAAATAGTGACCAAAAACTCGAGCGAGAAGCGAGCAAACAGCCAAACGTAATTTTTAGTGTCAAATCCGGATGTAAAATTTTAACTTTTTGTACGTCCGGTCACTGGGATTCGATGGTCAATAATCACCGCTAAAATCCGTCTGTGGACGTGGCAAAAAAGTTTCGGTAGACCACGTGATGTACTGGTATTTTTGGCAACAGTACATTTGACTACCGAAACATTTTTGCTTTCAATGTCCATCCCACAGTTCAATAAATAAGTTACCAAGTCTACACATGATTGTGTCAAAGTCGAGGTGTCTCTCAACTTTAGTCGATTACCCATATTTTTAAATGTACATACCACCAGTAATCAGTTTAGTGGCTCATGTATACAACAGGGCCGGATCGTTTTCCGGTTAGTCTTAGGCTTAGGTATAAGCTCATCGTTACTCGCAGGCTTAGGGTTAGGCTTAAGCTTATACTTAGGAATATGGTTATACTACTGTTTCGGTCCTGTTGTATACATGGGCGAGTTTAGTGATAAGTTTTCAAATTCACAACATGTGCTTTTATCGAAGCTTACACTGAGTCTAAAGTTACAAGACCTATCACCAACTGCCCGATAACTGTGTCACAAATTTAAGACCACAGGTTCGTGTCTAAAATGGCGTGGGTGTAACAAACCGTCACGAACCAGTTTGGTTTCGTGACACAAAACATATGTCAAGTGCAACCGAAAGCCTGAAGAGTGATTATACACGAGTTGCATGGCAAAACTGGAACATTTACAGCTTAAATAAGGCATCATTCAAAAGGATTATTACCTAAAAATGAATTATTGAAGTCTTTTACAAGACGTAACCTTCAACAAATCGAACGGTAGAGTCTGTTGGGTTAGATTTTGAAATCAAAATGTATACATTGACGCCTTGCCCAAGAATTTTAAAGAGGTCAGCATATCAACACAGATGTAGGTTGACCCGAGAGTGGATGTCTTGGGGTCTCGTATGGTTCAAAATGTACCACAGGGTGTTGCGTTTTTTGGCCAACCTCTCCCCTGTTTAGTGGGGGTCGGTATCACATGAATATGTCTAAATTGAACTGTAAGGGGAACATATTTGACTCCGCATACATAAAGAGCCATGGTTCGCACCGGTTGTACCACCCTCCAAACAAATGGGGGTGTTCGGCATAAACGCAACGCGTGCCGGGTACATTCGTTTCTACACAGAATGTACTCAGTTGCACACTCTTGTTGAAGTATGCATCATCCACTCTTAAATGCGAAACAATTTTCACGTCGGGAAGAAAACGTTAATATTAATGAGAAAATAGCGTTTTGACAAATGCTAAAAAGCGTTTACATTGCTCGTAGCTACGCTAGCTGATCATTTCAGATTGTCTTCTATTACAAAAAATACGTTTTGAAATATGCTGTTTAAAAAGCGACAAACGCTTAAAAGAGCGTTCGATTTTAGACACAATTTTAAGTGATTTTAACGGAAAGAAATTTTTCTGAAGTCTTTTGGAAGGCCAATGAACTTTCTGGCGTTGTTGTATTGCGCTTGGACAAGAATCAGATATTTTTTATACCCGTATATCAAGTTTTTTAGGCGGAAACAAAAATATACGCTCGGTGACAGGTAGAAATATTTCAAGCTGGGGTCCATGTATAGAATATGGCCGGAACGTCTTCCGGACGGGCTGTAACAGAGTCAGTTTAAACTTTATACTAAATTTTTTGCTCAGGCTCAGGCTTAGGCTTAGGCATAGGAATATGCTCGTTTTGACGCTTAGGCTTAGGCTTAGGCTTAGGAATATGCTTATATTACGGTTCCGGCCCTGTTCTATATATGAGTCCAACCTTGATACGCCAAAGTACTTCCTGTGTGTTTATTATGAAAAAATATTTGAAAATGCAGAACAAACTATACATTTGTGAATATATTTGTGAACTATAATTTTAAATACACAAGGTTTGGCTTACGATGAAATTTGAGTCATGTACTCTTTTTTACTTGTAGTTTCAAAGAAACACACTGCCAGTTTTGTTCAATTTATGCGTTTTGTCGTTAGGATCAAACAAAGACTTTAAGAGACACAGGCTCTAATATTTTCCGAGTTATAATCGCATATAAACTCACATTCTGTAGGCGAACGGTTGTGTTAATTTTGATAACTCAAGAGGTTTCGTAAGCCTCCGCCCAGCGCCGCTTGTCGCACATCTAAAATTTACTTTTATTTGTGACCAGGGTGGACCTGGAACTATAAAATACCGGAACCGGAAAGTTAAAAATATACCGGATCCGGAACCGGAGCCGGAACCGAACATAAAAAAGTACTTGTTACCGAAACATTTATTTTTAACGCTATTTTAGCGGGTATTAATGCTGTAAACAAACACATCATTTAGGGTGTCAAAATCTTGAAACAAATGCACGGTAACGGACGGCGACGTGCGGCGTACGAAAGTATAGCATCACTTGTAGTCATACGAACTTGTTGTATCGCTTGGAGTAGTCTCGTTTTCTAATCCCACAGAAAAACGTTCCGCCCCTGATCGTTTACATGCCCCGAAATAGCTTAGGCTTAATATTAGATTTCGGTGGTCGCTTTTAGAAACCAAACCGTACATTACGACCAGCCGTAAGCTTACGAGTTTAATAGCGATCAGGTTCAGGCTATGTTCAGGGTCCGCTTTCTCAACTATGAGCATCACCTTTCAACGCGAAAGCTTGAAATTAAGCTACATTTTCGCGTATGGTTTAATCTACTTCGGCATCCAATTTTGAGATCCGCAATTACAGGAGTTTTGCCAGTTTAAAAACCTATCGTTAACTGGTGATAAATGCTTTGCCTACGCATTGTGAGCATTTTGGACGAAACTCCAACTCGTATACCACGTTTCTGCTTTTCACGTTTATAAATTTTGTTGCGTTCTACAATTGTTCAACAAATTAAATCTTGATTTTGCATACGCCTGTTACTTTGTTTAGAGCGAAAATAGCAAAAATCTTCAGCAAAGCTAATTTAGCTGTATAGGTAACACGATGCTTGTGTCAGTAGAAAAATGGGATATATCGTTCTCGGAAACCTTGGAAAATGAGGAAAAAGCAGCCACTTTTACAGGATTTAGAATAACCTACAACTGGATCATAGAATCACAAAATTTTGTCGCTAAGTTGTGTTTGCTCATCAGGACGATCAAGTGAGATTGACTCTACCGAAATGAAATTTTCGCTCCACCGTTGGTGTGCAAGGGCTTGTAGCCGATGTAATTTGAAAACTGGTTTGTTTGAAAACAAATGAACCGAAAATCAACAGGCGAACCAACGTTGATTATGTAATTAGATTTCTAAGTTTAATGCAATCTGAAACTTTGCGTAAGGTCGAAACCTAAAATGTTCACATATATAATATATATGTATATATGTATATGTATATATGTATATATGTATACGTTTGTATGTAAATATATAATATTATAATTTGATAATATCAATGCAGAGGCGGATCCACAATTTCCATAAAATGCAAGTTTCAATTTTAGCGAAAATTTCTTTATTTATCACTGAAAACAAAATAAATTTGGGTACCGCAAGGAACGAAATTAAGCTGATTGCATTTTATAACATGAAAATATTGAAATACAAAAATGTGACTTATATATTTTACAACATCAAATCAGATTTCGAAAGCTGCCACCCCTTCATTTATGAAATATATTACGAAAACAACTTTATATTTCAAAAATATGAATTACTTAGCTAATAAACTTCGAAGAACTTATTAAATTAAATTTCCTAATCTTTTAGTCGTTTTTCGGCCAATTAGGAAAGTTTCAAGCAAAATATTGTTTAATCAAAACTGAATTACTTATATAATTTGAGTTCATTAGTATTTGTTTATCAGAAATTTAAAATCTGTAGACTGTTTACCTGTAACTAACAAACCCTGAAAAGGGACGGTCTGAGGGTCCGCATGTTAATTTGTATCAAAGCTGCATGATACAAGAGTGTGCAACTCTTGGTGTTCCGCATGGTACAAAATGGACCACCGGGCGGTTTTTGGCCGACCTTTCTTTATTTACAGGATAGGTCGCTATCACATACAGTACCCTTAAGCAATGTGTGGACCATTTTTGATGCCGGATACATCCAGTGCCATGGTTTGCACAGGTTGTCAACCCCCTCTAAATAACGGGGGTGGTCGGTAAAAACGCAACGCGTGTCGGATACATTTTGCACTACGCAGAACATCAAGAGATGCATAGTATTGTATAATTGCACTATTGTTTGTATCCATAACTGCCAAGTGACACCACGA
Organism: Enoplolaimus lenunculus; assembly: GCA_030248215.1. Taxonomy (NCBI): domain Eukaryota; kingdom Metazoa; phylum Nematoda; class Enoplea; order Enoplida; family Thoracostomopsidae; genus Enoplolaimus; species Enoplolaimus lenunculus. The sequence continues at coordinate 14,203 of JASANG010000625.1, forward strand.
CGTTATTGCATTTTACTTAAAAGATTTTGCCAATTTTATTTTAAGAATTAATTTTTTAGTCATTTTTTCGGTGGCGGACGCCATAGCCCTCGATCTTTTCCGCAAACAATGATATGATGCAGCGTTAGAACGATTAAGCCTATAGACTCTGAAGACTTTTCTGATAAGCTAACTACTGTCTACAGTAAAACACAAAACTTTCTCAGTAGAGTATATTGAAATTTCTGCTGGATACTAATATAAATAAATACGTGAGTCTTGTAAAAGCCAGTCATACACTGCAAAAAATGGTTAGTCAACTTGACTCTCTCCGATACAGGCTTTTCCTGACTAGTCAAACTAAGTCAAAACTCGACTAATCCTGAGTCAAATTCGACTCACCCAAGCCGCTCAGTGAGTCGATTTTGACTCTGGTGGAGTCGAATTTGACTCAGTTTGTGTAGTCAGGAAAAGTCTATTTCGAAGAGAGTCAATTTGACTCACCATTTTTTGCAGTGTACGCATAAACCTAAGCCTAAGCTGGAGCCACGTATTAAGGCATCAATCAATGTACGGACATAAAGACAGCAGCGTTTTCAGTCAAAAATGGTTGCTATTGTATATATTTGACCATTTTTTAGTTCAAAATTTGAAACTTTAGCAAATATGAAACCAAGTTGCGTATCATATATCATGTTTAAGTTACAATCATTCATAAGTGCGGTATCAACTGCTTGTCACGAAGTAAACTGGACATTTTGAGGCATATTTGAGCATCCGTATTCGTTTATTCATATGGCAAGAAATTGGTTATACCTACGTTAAATCTGTTATGTCAATCAAATTTCTCCGCCATAAAAAGCCATATTCACACGTGCAATATGAATTGTTTGGCCAATGTTACTTTAAGGGGGCGTTAAAAGTAGGTTAAGGGTATTCCTAAGCCTAAGCCTATGTATAGGTCCTAATTTTTTCCTGATAAGACGTAGTGACCCGAATATTAAGAAGGGGAAAATAAGAGGGAGTCCTCATTTTGTGTCCCAATCAATACGAGTCCGTATTCCTAAGAGTCCGTAAGCGGATTCAGTCCCTAAACCCTAATTAGAGTCCATAAAATTAAAGCATACTTAAGTTGTGAAAATACATCCCTTAGTATAACCTTGTATCTATATCGCTCAAGCATTTGATACAAGACAAATAAACGTTTAATTCAACGGAAGGCTGCTATGCCGGATATATATCAGTAACGAAGGGTGGCGGAGGGGGGGTGAAAATAAATAACAGTCCGTAACCGAATAACAAGGTGTACCGTCTGGAGATACCAAATAATTATCGGTCTCACTTCGTATTCGGGTCACTGCAGTAACCTATAAGTCCTGTAGAATGTCATATAATACTAAAGCTTCAGCGTGCAGCGCAATAAAGCCAAAAATGCTTCAGTGTCTATCACACAGCCCCGTCAAAAGTCACCTGGTGTACGCATGATATTGTGGAAATTGCATAAATCTGTCAAATGCATGACGTTAAGCCTAAAACCTGTACCAGCCTTTATAAGCCTTCGTCAAACGAATCCAACCATTTAAAAAAATTGTTTTTCTAAGGCATCGCAAAATAATACTGCAGATCCGTCTACGGCTCATGACTGCAACAACTCAAAATGTAAAAAAAAACGCAAATCCGCAATAAAAAATATACAAAACTTTAAAGCAAAATTTTTTGTTTGGTATCACATTACTTCGCGTTTGAAAAGACCAATCGAATGAGGGCTGGTGGTAAGGCAGGACCATCGCTCCTTGGATCCTTATCTAGTTTTACTGTCAGGTAAAGACACTCCCTTATTGATCCATCGTAGACGGATTGACAATTCTACTGACAATCAATAATAGGGGGTTTGGGGGCTAACCTTACTGATTAAAATTCCCCTGTGTCTTGCTGAACCTTACCAAATATATGTGTAACTAGAAAAATATTTTTCACTAACAAATCCGGCTTAGAACAATACTATAGTGACCCGAATAATTGGAGGAACAAGATTCTGGGGTCTCTATTGTGGGTCTGTATTAATAGGAAGTTTTGTTTCAATAGAGTCCATAAATAGACTGGGACTAAACCGATTAATTAGTCCATACACGTCAATGTCGTAATCACTGCAGATGAATGCTTACTAGACTTAATTAAGTACAGTACAGAATTTGATTCATTACGCAAAGTATACCTTAGCTATATTCCTACACAGCAAAGAATGGTGAGTCAAATTGACTCTCTCCGAAATAGGCTTTTCGGGACTACACAAACTGAGTCAAATTCGACTCCGCCACAATCAAATTCGGCTCACTGAGTCGCACGTTTGACTCTGGCGGAGTCAAATTTGACTCAGTTTGTGTAGTTCGTGGAGCCGATTTTGGAGAGATTCAATTTGATTCACCATTTTTTGCAGTGTAGTAGCATACTCAACTAAAGTCTTAAAGGTATATTCCTAAAGATATTAATTTTAAACAGAAAATGGCTGGCATAAGTTAAAAAAGTGTGGATGACCTAACTGGCGATGGTTGAAAAATGGAATGACAGTCCGGATCCGAATAGCGACGAAGGAATGCTCTGGAAGCGGACTATGAATATTAATTCCCTCTTTTATTGGGTTCACTTCAATCCGACGTATTGACTTACCCTTAAGATATAATCAAAATTTGACATGAAAATATTACGCTATAGCAACATACACCCATATCTTGATTTTAATATCTTTAATTGACTCTTACAGTGTGAATGCTTAGGCATTTACAGGATGAATATGAATAGTAAAAATAACGGAAACAGAAACGAATGACAGCGAAAATAACGAAAACTGAACAAACGGATTTCCGGTTTGTTACTCCTGGCTATAAATTATTCCAAAAATTTCAGATTTATTTTATGCTAGCAAGGCTTCTGCGATTAGCCGGCAAAAGAGGTTTGAAATAAGCTGTACCCCTGAGAAGAATTTTCCTGGATGATTAACGGGTTCAGCAAGAAACACTGAAAATGTTCGGTGGTAGGAACAAGGGTCCATGTTGCTTTAAGGGGCGTCCAGGTTTCTGATGGGTCCATAAAAGAGTAGGTTTAGATTCTAGATTACATTTTTTGCTTAGGCTTAGGCTTAGGCTTTAGGCTTAGGCTTAGGAACACGTTTTTGCAACGCTTAAACTTAGGCTTAGGCTTAGACTTAGGAATGCGCTTTTGCAACGCTTAAGTTTAAGCTTAGGCTTAGGAATACGCTTAATCTACTGTTACGCCCCTTAAAGTAACATTGGCCGGAACAAGACTGAGTCCACAAAATGTTATTCTCAAAAGCGATGATGTCAGGAAACAAAGTTTGATTTACTTCAAAATGTCGCCGATTTTGCGTCTTCGTGTGACGCATAGGCTTTAGGCTGAAGTCTGTGGATTGGGTTCAAAATTAACGGTTAAGGTTTAGGCTTAGGCTTAGATTTACGCTTAATCTGTTACAATGATTGGTTATAAATATAATTCAAGTCATTTCTCATGTATTAAAAAACAAATGCGTCGATTGTATTAAAGTTGGCTTGAAACATTGCAATCATGTAAAGTACTGCACCGGTAAGACAATCGGATACGTTTCTCTGTCTCCCTAAAGCGCATCAAAGTCAAACTGTCACCGCTTTGATTTCAACATGTCCCAAAAGCCAAGGTTTCCGCCCAATGGACCAAGCTGAAATTGTTTGTGCACTGCAAAAAATGGTGAGTCAAATTGACTCTCTCCGAAATAGGCGGCTCTACGGGACTACACAAACTGAGTCAAATTCGACTCCGCCGGAGTCAAATTCTAATCTCTGTGTCGCACGTTTGACTCTGGAGGAGTCGAATTTGACTCAGTTTGTGTAGTCCCGTAGAGCCTATTACGAAGAGAGTCAATTTGACTCACAATTTTTTACAGTGTGGGTGATTGTATGGGAATGATAACAAGTCAAAGATACTTCGCCACGCCGCATGATGCCGCAAGCTTGTGCACGCCGCCAAAAACGTTTTGCCTATATTTTGGTTGGCAACGCGTACACACAAAACAGAATTTGTGAATTTATTCTGAAAAGTATTTCCTGTGGTTTCTGATATTTAAGACAATTTTTCTAAAAAACTGGAAAGCGTTTATTTTCAGACTTTAATTCAAAACTTAATTTTCAACGTGCACCGTGCTAATCATATTTCTTAAATGTAAGAAATTTTTTCTTAAATATCAGAAATATTATTTTGAGTGTAGAGGCACGCGGTAGCGTCCGACGCCGTGGGCGGCGAGCCGCGGCATATATCGATGTGTGGCACAGTGAAATATGGCACAGGTCTCTTTTTCAGGCCCGCACAAAAACGGGACGGTCCTCGAAATGTGCCATGGGCCGTATTTACATACGAATTCCCTGTTTTCATAACAAACTGTTTGAGCCATACGAAAAAGCCATTTTAATCAGATTAATTATGCTGTTGTCAAATTTTATGACTGCTATCACAATTAAAAGTTGTGTTTGCGACAAGGGCGGATCCAGAGAAGAAGTTGGGAGGGATGCACCCCCACCGGCTGCTGAGCGTAATATTTTCAAGCTTAAAGCCAACGTAAGCTATAATGGCACTCATGGTGATTTTTGAAAATACGGGAAAAAACTAAAAACCTCTTCGTCCTCGCAACAACTAAGATATCAAGGCTATAAATTTATGCAACATCCGCTTTTTGCCAATCCTTAACATTTTCCGCTTGCGCATATCCCACACCAGGATATTTCGGGACCCGCCACTGGATCGCGAGGAATATTCAACATTTGGCGGAATCAAAAATGCGGACAAGGACATAACTGGAACGACGGTCGGATACTAGGGAAGGAACAGAGAAAAATATCCTATTTCGGAATTTCCAGAGAGACATGAATTACCTAACAGGTTTTAGAGAAGCAATTAAAGCTGAACGAGTGATGCGCTCCCGAAATGAAATCATGGATACGCTTGTGACTAGAACATCAGACTAATAACGGCCATAGGGGGCTGCCTATAGAGACACAGGTAGAATGGTATACTTAGAGACTGGGAGGTTTATACTGAGTGACCCAAATAAGAGGGGCACACTGATATGCCGCTCCAGAGGTAACCCCGCCCCGCCCGTTATGCGGCTATTTATTTTCGATACACCGCATGGCAAAGCCCGGTGCTATCATATTTAGTAGGGTGTTAACGGACAGTAAAAATAACGGAAACGGATAGTGATCAAAACAATGAAAACGAAAGCGGAAAACGAAGTTAAATGATGTTTTACCTTTCTGCCAAAACAATTGAGGCATGCAAATAATTAGGATTGAAAGAAACAGGATACTGTCATCCTAAAGGTTGCCAATAGTAGTAGTCGTACATTAGAAATTAAAATATAACCAAATTTTAATATAAATTTCGAACGGTACGTTAAAATATGTTTTAAACAACAACTGCATGCACTTCTGAAAATAGGTACCTGTCGTTTCAAAACTTATCCGAAAAATATCAATCAGCAAGTGTCCATAGCCGGTGCGAATTTCCACATCGCGTACACAAATTAATGTAAACTACGCATAATTCTGGCCAGTAGATGAGCTGTCCCTGTAGCGCAAGATTTTTGTTTATTCGGCACGATTTTTATTGATTTAATGACCTCAATCTGTAGCTTTTCTGGCTTGTGGCGCCGCCGAGAATTTCCGCCTTTGATATATTCACCGCCTGTGCTCATACTGCTTTCACTCTTAGGCTTACGATTACATTTAGGTTTACGCTTACGATTATGATCATGATTGCTGTTAGGTTTAGGCTTTTGTTTAGGCTTAGGCTTACGATTATGATTATGATTAAACTATTGTTAGGTTTATGATTTGGTTTAGGCTTAGGTTTACGATTATGATTATGATTAAACTATTGTTAGGTTTATGATTTGGTTTAGGCTTAGGCTTACGATTATGATTATGATTAAACTATTGTTAGGTTTATGATTTGGTTTAGGCTTAGGTTTACGATTATGATTATGATTAAACTATTGTTAGGTTTATGATTTGGTTTAGGCTTAGGTTTACGATTATGATTATGATTAAACTACTGTTAGGTATAGGATTTGGTTTTTAGGCTTAGGCTTAACCTTAGTTAACAAGCCCATATCATGAAAACTAAAAACTAACAACAATTCAATTAGTTAGAAATCAATTTTAGCACAAAAAATAACAACTTGTTACAGAGAGTGACCTAGACATTTTTTTTCAGACTAAATTCTTATATTAATCTAGCGACACAAATTTAGAACAATTTTTTTGCAAAAAAATTCCCTATTCTCCCTTGCAATTGCACAACTTTTCGTGCAAACTTTTGTTCTGTTTGTTCAATTGTGCTCTGAAAATATATATAGAGATACCTCAAAATAGTACGTTTAAACTTTAGTTTTTTTGTCAGAATGGTCTAATTTCGTCCATTTAAATTGTTGTTTAGAACTTTAATGTTTACTGTTTAAATATTACAAGTTTGCTGCATATATACGGCCATGTAAAGATCGAGGGCGGAACGTTTTTCTGCGAGACTGTAATAGAGTAGAAGCTTTAGCTTTAGACTAATTTTTTTGCTTGGCTTAGGCTTAGGCTTAGGTTTAGGAATATACTTTTAATACTGTTCCGCCCCTGTTGCTTTACATTGGCCTATATTATATATTTTTGTTTGTTTTAAAACAAAATTGATTATTTGTAAATTGTAAAGCATGCATAGAATTTGTGGATTTTTTATATCAGACAAATTTCATAATCGCACCGCAACTGCAACGATGATAACCTGTCATTAATGTTGAGTTGGACGTGCGACCAGCAAATTTTGGCAATTTCGTTGAAATCTAACACAATTTGTGTAATTTTACAGTTGAATAATTTTTTATTTTAAAATTTGAATACAAGACTAAACGGCTGTCAACGAAATTATAGAATGATTAAAGGTGCCACGAACAATTTCGAACGATCCTGCGATTGGTTCTTATTCGCTGTTTTTTTCAGGAACTCTCATACAAGGTACAAAAGACTGTTTGGAGGGGCGCCGCTTTCATTGACGACATCTTCTCCAGGAACCAAATAAAATTTCCAATTGGTCAAAATTTATACCAGTCACACATTCAAAATCATACACTGTCACTAATGGATCAAAAGGGGGCGAATCGGGATCGTACGCCGTCTCCCTGTCAGAAATTTTTTTGTGATACAATGATAGGGTTCCACCTTACAATTTTCTTCCACCAAAAAATTAGCACATATATAGGATACAGTAAAAATTGAGTTTCATAACTTTGCCGGCCGGTCCCTCAATGACAAATTTCGGGATCGACCGCTGTGATCAGTGATGAAAATGGATCAGCTGGAACAGCTCGGGATCAATTTATGTACCTTTTGATTGCATTCTTAAATTTAATAACGGTTTAATAACTGATGATAGGTGTTATACACATTTGAGTAGACATGCTGTTTAACACGACACCATTTTTATGATAATTGTTGACAAATTGTACAAGAATTATTATATACGCATGTTAACATTTTATTTTTTCACATAAAACAAAAATTGGCTTTTTTTGGCAAATTCTAAAATTTAAAACTTTTAATTGCTGAGAAAAACTTTAATAAACAAACAAAGTTTCGTCAAAAAATTATTGCACTCAAAATTTTCCAGGTTTCTTCAATGGTAATAATTTGACGGGTCAAAAGTTTATTTTGTATGGCAACTTGTAATCCGACAACTCGTCACCCATCATTACGCTTACGTTTAGGCTTAGGCTTAGGCTTAGGCTTAGGCTTAGGCTTAGGCTTAGGCTTAGGCTTAGGCTTAGGCTTAGGCTTAGGCTTAGGCTTAGGCTTAGGCTTAGGCTTAGGCTTAGGCTTAGGCTTAGGCTTAGGCTTAGGCTTAGGCTTAGGCTTAGGCTTAGGCTTAGGCTTAGGCTTAGGCTTAGGCTTAGGCTTAGGCTTAGGCTTAGGCTTAGGCTTAGGCTTAGGCTTAGGCTTAGGCTTAGGCTTAGGCTTAGGCTTAGGCTTAGGTTTAGGCTTAGGATTACGCTTAATAGGATTACGCTTGGAATTATTCATAGACTTTTGGACACTGTTGGACAACAATTTGTTTACCGACGAATTGTCGCAGTTTGCACTGAACCAGTGCAAAACCAATTGCCAATTTTATTTTAAGAACCAACATTTTAGTCTTTTTGTTTTGGGTGCCGGCCCCCAGCTACAAATTGATAAATGCCAAAAAATACTCAGTGAACCGTGAATTTTCTTATACTGAAATATTATTACTGTTATAGTATCAATGCGGTTTAGAAAAAAATTTGTTTTTGTCTGAACTAAACACTGTTACTTACCATTTATGACCGTGGTGACAGTATCATTGCAATACGCGTTGCGGCGTACACAAACAGACAATATTTTGCAGTCAAAATTTAACGAAATATTTTTTACTTAAAAATTTGAATTTTTGCAAAGAAAATCAGCAATATTTTTCTCGAAAACTGCGTTAAAGGATTTATCTGTGTGTTTTATTGATTTTCATTGGTTACTCTTACTTTCACAGTCTGTCCGTAACATTTTACACGGGACCAGTAAATTTCAAACGGAATGAAGAGTGAATTTTGCATAATTTGAGCCTGTTGCCAAGGCATTTGAGCAGTAGAAATGTCGCGAAAATAATTTATACAACGGGATGCGAGCCTTTACATGTTCCTCATGGGAACAACTGGCGCTGGTTACACCGATTTCGGTACTAAAATTTTACTGGTTGCATATTAATATTTGTGTCCTTTAATGATCATGTTTGTAAATCTTAGGGCAATTTTGAAACCTTTAAAATGATATCGATGCTTTACAGGTTGAACAGTGTTATTTTGAACCTGCAATTGCACTTACTGTATGTTTTTATGTCAATCATGATTTAATGGTTAAAAATGCATATTAGGTTTCGAATGCAGTCGTCTGCAAGCCGCAATTGAGCTTACCGGTGATAGGCGTGGTGCATTGCTGAAAATGCTGGAATTAGACTATGTTTTTTCGGTCAAGATTGAAACAAATAGCGTATGTAAACAACTTTTACACAAATTTGTGCCAATGTCATTTTTAGGAGCGTAACAGTTTGATTGCGTATTCATAAACCTAAGCCTAAGCCTAAACGTTGCAAAAATGAGTTTCTATGCCTACGCCTAAGCCTAAGCCTAAGCCTAAGCAAAAAAATGTAATCTAGAATCGAAACCTACTCTTTTATAGACCCATCAGAAACCTGGACGCCCCTTAAAGTAACATTGGCCAAATTCCGTTAAGTTACATAACAGTTTCAAATGTTGCTGTAGTATGAAAAACATGTTTCCATTCTACTTTGGCTGTTTGTTCGTAGAACTCTCAAAATAGCAAAAAATGCTGAAGAAAACACAAAGATTTTGTTCATTTTTCGAACGGATGCAACGATATTTTTCAAAATAAATAAAAAATATTTTTTGCGTATCATTTCTCAGCCCAAATATGTGAGTTTACTTTACAAAGAAGCTGTTATTTACATATAACCGTCAATACGGCAAAGGGTCCGTATACATTTGTGAGTATTGGAAATAAACTTATTCGAACAGTATGAACAGAAGTGTGTATTGAGTGCAACTGTTTCAAATGTGTAAAAAATTTTAAGACAAACTATTTTCGGGTGTTTCAAAAAATTATGAATGATGCTGATAATCCACTGCCCAGCTGTCAAACGGCACCTTGTAACAACTGTGAATTTTTGGCCAAATTCAGTGCGTTTGTGTTGAATAAATTTTGTCGCGCTAATTTTCACCGCTCTTCTGTGTGGACGATCGTTGGCTTGTTGCTGTTATATACTCGAAGCGGTGTTGACGGTCAGCTGCGTGTAGGCGGAAGGAATGGCGAAGTCATTCGGCCTCCGATTCAAATTTCTGCAGCACCGCCACCCGCGCCCCCATTGGTCGATCCTCGAGTGCCGTTAGTGGCGAATAAATGTTTGGAGTTGAAGCAACGCAATTATACAGGTAAACATACGCTTCGAAATATTCCATTTCAAAATGTTTTAGCTTAGAATGCTTACAAGAAGAAACTATAAGATTTAAGCAGCCAAAATAACTCATTTTTGTTAGTTTTTCGTAGCCAAAAATTTCTAATTTTCCGAATCTATAACCACTTTTTACAGCGTAACATTTCGACGACTTTTCAGAACCAATCACAGCTGTTTAAATTACTGGACGTGGGTTCAGATACTGTGATTGGATGACGTATAAAGTGAACGCCCTAAGGTGTGATTTCAGGCAAAATAATTGTTTGAACCTTCTGTAATTTATAATCGTGGTACGTGTAAAAAGTGTACGATTTGCGATCAGCATTTTGAAGTTGAATTTACGAATATTTTAATATTTTTTCACTGTTCGATTGCTTGTATTTTAAGAAAGCAATACAAGGTTTCATTTATTTCCTATGAAATCGTGTAAGTCTTCAGCGCTAACACTGTTTGAATATGATTTTGAGGTCCCTATTAATTATAAACGTCTGAATTGGAGACCTAGAGACTAAAAGGTTCAAGCATAAGCCTTTTACGCGCAAAATAAAATATCTGATATATAAGACAAAAATTTCTTACATTTAAGAAATATGATTGGAAAGGTGCATTTGAAAATGTTTTTGAGTTATAACAGGAAATTGTTCTGACAAAGGTTGCAACAAATTCAGAAAATCATAGCATCAAGCGAAAAAGTATACATTTTGTAGTTATTTTAATAAAAATTGACTTAAATTTCAGAACAACTTGTCTAGTTTTGATGCAAACAATACTTGCTTGAATGAAAAAATTCACAAATACGTTTTTGCGTGTACACTGCAAAAAATGGTGACTCAAATTGACTCTCTCCGAAACAGGCTTTTTCTGACTACACAAACTGAGTCAAAATTCGACTCCGCCAGGCTTAGGCTTAGCGGGCACAGGTCGTTTTTGGTTTACCACGAACCATTTTAGATATCACTTCACTACCGCATCATCACTACATCGTCCTTGAACAGTGCCTTTACTATCATCTGTCACGACTTGCGGATTCCAAAACTCCATCCGGCGGAAATATTATTCACAACAGCATTTATCTGTTACCTCCACTGCCGGAAGAACAGCACACCAACGCAGGCCAAAAACTGGACGGGTCTCAGTTGAATTTCAATGTTGAAATTTCACTTTGGGGGGTCGTATTGCAAAATTTGTGGGTGGTAAGTCAACGATCCGACGTATTTCCAGCGGTACACTGGCGGATCAAAGGAGGGGGGTTAATTTGGTCTAAACTCTCATTTCAATGATGATTTTAAGCAAAATTTTTGGGTTAATAAAATAGCGCACTCGACCTCGTCTGTCAGAAATTTCTGGATCCGCCACTGCAACTGTGTAGTATCTATTGTCACAGTTTAGAGATAGCGCTTAATCATCAGGGTGTAACCGGATTTTTCGTTTCCGTTTCTGGTTAAAATCGGTGTCCGTTTCTGTTTTCGTTACAGAAATAACGGAAATTCTGTTGTTTTATTCGCTCAAAATTAGTCAAAAATCAAGTACAAATCTGGCAATTCGGCATTAAATACGCTGCAATTGTTCGGAATGAAATTGCAAAATTACTCCAACATCTTAAAAATTTCGATGCATCCGCCATTTTTTCTCTAAAACATTTTAGAAAGCCCGTGAATATTTGCACACCACAATTGTGTTGGCAGAAAATTAAAACGTCTTTTCAGCTAAATTATGGACGGTTAATAGGAACCTCTGGGGTTTACGCTGATTGGTTTACGGCTATGCGGTTGCGTATTCTGGTTTACGCTGATTGGTTGACAGCTATGCGGTTGTGTATTCATGCATGTGTTTCATATTTCAGAACGATGTTATGAAAGATGCAAATATTCGCGGATTTATACACGTGGTAGGTATTTTGGCACAAAATTCTACTTTATAATTTTATAATCTATCGAATCATATACATGTCGTAGCATAAGCCGTAATTCAGTCCAATTTCAAATTTGGCTAATCCAAGTTTTAATTTCCTTTTGGATTAGCCCAATTCGAAATTGGGCTGAATTATGACTTGGGCTACGACATATATAGAATATGTATATTGTTTCTTAAAGACACATTAATTAACAATAGTTTTCGTAGTTGACAATCGGGTAATTTGTTTTGAGGTCTATTAGTAAAATTTCCGGTGTTATGTTTCAAAAATTTTACTCAACTTCAAATTTTTTAAATTGTGAACGTCTCAATGGCCAAATGGTTAAGTTCCGATATAAACCATTGTCTCACACTCTGTTGAACCATGGAACCCTATTGACCGCTCACTGAGACCATAGGTGTGTTTGCTCTTGTAAACTGCCTCTACATTTAAGATTAAGGATTAAGCTCAAACTTAAGCAAAGCTAAATGCCTACGTAATGACTTAGGCTTATGCTTAGTAAAAGTTTACCTAAACCTAAGCCTAACAACAATATTTTTGAATACGTATACCATCTATTCTTAGCCAAACATATGATTATATATTGCATGAACACATGCAATTTAAAATTTTTGAGCAAAAGTAGAAAAAATCAAATGCAAAAAATGTACTTAATTTCAAACGACGCCATTTACTGGCGCAAAAACTACAAGACCTATCACCAACTGATAATAGCTGCTACACACATTTGAAAATACGGCCTAAAGCCTAATCTTGAGCGACTAAACGTACTCGCAAATGTGAAACTGAAGGGTACAAGAGCTGCGAGTTGGTTTCAGTCATGGCACGACTCTCGATTGCGTTGGAATGAACGTGAATGGAAGTTGAAAGAATTATCGATTCAATCGCCAGGTCACATTTGGTATCCAGATCTTACGACTTCAAAGTAACCGTTTTTACGATAGAAACCCACTTGAACAGTATGGGGCATAGTGGATTTCATTTCAAAGAAAAAGATAAATTACGTGCCATTTTTTCATTGGCCAATTACATACCAGCCCGTAGCCAGTATCATATATAATCGAAGCATTTTCTATTGCTGTTTTCGTTCGACTCATAAATCAGTTTGATATGTTTGCAATTCAACGCGTGTTAAGTATATTCGGTTGTACACGGAATGTACCCATTTGCATACTCTTGTTGAAAGTTGACATTATCGGCTCATGGCTAATATTAAATCATTTGATTTAAGCCATATTCACACGTGCAAGTTTTTGTAGCAATAATTTGCACGTGCAACTTGCATGTGCAAGTTTGGTCGTACTACAGCTTTGAAGTTCTTGCAACTGCAAATTATTCCGTGGAATTCATGCTATTTAATTTAGTTCGCACATTTGAACGCGGTTGCAAATCGCTTGAGTTTCTTGCACCTGCAGTTTGATTAGTCATTCGGAATGTTCGGTTGAAAATACTTGCAGCTGTAAGTATGTCGTGCAAGTTGCAGCTGCGAATTCTCGCTGCAATAATTTGCACGTTTGAATGGATCTTTAGAAAAAATATTGAATTTGTTGCAAATTTCAGGTATTACACAGCACTGGCAACAACCGATTACATGGAGTTCAAAAATGTCAAGGCAATGTCTAACGGAACTGTACGAGGTATGATTTATACATAGGCCCACGTATAGAACAGGGTCGGAACAGCAGTATAAGCATATTCCTAAGCCTAAGCCTAAGCCTGCGCCTAAGCCTAAGCGTATGGATGAGCCTATTCCTAAGCCTAAGCCTAAGCCTAAGCGTCTGAATGAGCCTATTCCTAAGCCTAAACCTAAGCCTAAGCAAAAAAATTCGTTTAAAGCTTAAACTGACTGTATTATTCCCACTCCGGAAAACGATCCGGCGCTATTCTATACATGGACCGTTTTATACATTGGACCTTACGCAAGGTTATACGCTTGCGTTCGGACGTACCTTCCCAAATCACGGGACATCCTATTGGGCGACTGACCTGACAATTCTTCATCATAAGTCAAAAGTAGCTGAAGGTTTTAGGCGTCGCTGAAACTTTTAGACTTATAATTGTAATCAATTTAAGCTTTATCTGAAGATAAAAACAAATAGCGAGCTTCCGATGAACAATTTGCGCAGCAATTTTATGATACGTCTACAATGTTTCTGAAAGACATTCGCTATTTCGTTCACATTTTCCTTTGAGTATATTGGGCTAAAGAATATTGTAGAACCGCTCTGTGTAGCTTAATTTGAACTGTGTCCGTTTGTGAATTTTTATAATTTGAAATTAAAAATTTATTAAAGTTTATGCGAAGCTTGAGTTTTCGCTTAAACAGTTTTGTTGGCGTATTTTCTATTTAGTTGAGCTTCCTGCATTGGAGTAGAGTGCGGAAAACCTCACCGCCCTTAAAGTAACATAGGTCCCATCGGTAATTCTTAATCCTTTTTCAGCATCCGTCAAATTTCACATGAGTTCAACGTGTGACGTGAACCTCGAAGCGTTCCCAGCTGATATTCATCGTTGTTGCTACCGGATGTTACCGGTCACAGCTCAGTCAGCGATTATCCGGTTCCGGCCAGCGTCGTTAACCGGGGCTGACAATGGCCGGCTGGATCCAATTCATTTCCGACGCAATAAATGGCGAATTGGCAGGTTTACAATGGAAGCTAAAGCTGAAGGTAAAAGAGAAACGCGGATAAACGGCAGACTTGCTGTCATATTGGGACTACAGGATCTGTGGCCCATGTTACTTCATAAGGGGCGTCCAGGTTTCTGGTGGGTCCATAAAAGAGTAGATTTAGATTGTAGATTACATTTTTTGCTTAGGCTTAGGCTTAGGCTTCGGCTTAGGAAACATTTTTGGAACGCTTAGGCTTAGGCTTGGGCTTAGGAATACGCTTAACCTACTGTTTCGCCCCTCAGAGTAACATTGACGGACACTGTAATCCCCCGAAGAAAACTTTGGAATCAATTGTAAAAGTTTTCGCCCTGCTGTTAAATAACAAAAATTCGCGTCTGCAACCGAAAACTTTCGCAGCACCCATCGAAAAGACTGGCCCGTCTGCGGTGCCGGATATCATTTTTTCTTGATTTGCAAATCAACCAATTTTCGCTTTTTTGCGAGTATAAAATTTTGTAATAATTTTTGATTTTGATTTTTTTTCAATTTTTGAAATTTAACCGTGTTTAAAATGTGTCTAACCTGTTTAATAAGTTGAAGCTTATGGAAGTGTATAATTAAATATATGAGACCGGTTTACTGTAGCAAAACAATAAATTCCGGTTCCGGCAGACGAACGCTGGCTGGATATTGCAAATGTATGCCAACAAAAAGAACACATTTAGTCAATGGTATCCGGTACCGGGAGGGGTAGATAAGGCTCCCGCCTTAATCCTAATTTGTCTAAAGGGATAGAACCATGTCTTGTCGATCCTGTGTTATCGATTTATGCCAAGGTTGTCTTAAGACCCAATTATTTAGTCGTTTTCTCGGTCCCGACCCCTAAAATCCATATTCCTATATTTAACACATATGGATAAATCTTGCTTCTTCGGCTCAGGATCTTAAATCCGGATAGCACCTATCACCAGTTGGTGATACATTTTCAAACTAACCAACAGGATGCAACCGGAGGTGAAAAATACTAGAGCCGGAGCCGAAGCCGGAGGTCAACAAAATTTGCCGGAGCCGGAGGCTGATTTTCTACAGGAGCCGGTAGGAGACCTCCGGTTGTACCCTGAACGCATGCAATTGCGGATGAAAAATTTGCACTGATATATAAGACAAATGAAATGAATACAAGGTGCTAAATTTCGAACCTCACAATTCACAAAACCTATACAAAACCTGTTACTAATTGGTGATAAATGCTGCACACATTTGAGAATATGAGCTTTGGTTTCAGTTGAAGACAGCTACAGCAACGGGCAACTGAACAACGTCGACATTTGCATTGAATTACATCGAAACTGGTCAACTTTAAACATCGAGTTAACTCTTCCAGTGGTTTGTTGCGCAACTCTTATATTCTTGGCACCATTCATCGGAGGCGCCGCGTCCATTCGAGTTCAACTCGCGTTCAAATTGTTTACGTTGTTGCTACAGTTGATTTGTTTACAATTTTTAGCAACAAAAATGGAAATACTCGGACTGGCAACTTCGACTCCGAAAATATGTAATTTATCATAATTTTTAAATATATATTCGGATTTTGCACTTTTTTATAAAACCTATTACTAACTGATGATAGTTGTTATACACATTTGACAGAATATGGGTCTAAAGTTTAGCACCCACTCATTATAAGTTTTGTTTTTGTACATTTTCCAAAGTTTACGTTTAGGCGCAGGGTAAGATTTTGGAAAACCTACATATACCTAATAGTCTTTGACTAAGCCTAAGACTTTAACTGTAAATGCCATGGGAAGTGTGAAAAAAGCTAAAATTATTATAAATTGTGCTCCTTACATTAAACTATTATTTCAGATCAATTCTACGCGCTTGCAAACATAATTACACTAATCAGTATTGTGTTCACTGCTGTATTTGCGTACACTGCACGCGCATGCCGTCGTTCATTACCTCCAGCTCAACGAATTTCCCAAACTGCAATTTTACTAAATAAATTTCTTCCGGCCGCTGGCTTTGCCGCGAACGCCACGTCATCAAACAGTTCACAAAGTCCAAGCGCTAACAGCGTCGGCGGTGACGTTAATTATTCCACTGAATGGGGTCCTGTTTATGAAGCTGGGCATAATTTAGCATCTGTTGTGTTGCTAATTGTATTTGCAGTCGGCACTGCGTGTATTTATGGCTAAAAAAGCGTTAATATCAAAAGCTTTGGTTGTAATAACTTCTAATTGATAAGGGGTTGTAGTTTTACATTGAATTAGGGTACTTGTACCCACAACCTTTTAAATACGAAAAAGCTTACCCATATATTATTGCATTATTGTATGCTTAAGCTCAGGCACAGAATTAGGTTTAGGCATAGGCTCAATCTTACGTTTAGGCTAAAGCTTAGGCTTATTAATAGTATTAGGCTCCGGCTTATGCGATCAGGTCCGTTAAGTATGGAGCGTAATTTTATTTGGTTTGGAAAGTACAAATACGCGAGTCACTGTAAATCTATACCTATTCGATATTGAAACCAAAAAAGTTTCAGTAGCCCGCGCGCTAAAGTAGATTATCTGGTGCACGCATGATGTTGCGGAAGTTGCATAATGCAACCTGACAGCGTCTGACGTCATCCTGCACCGTATGATACAGACCAGCATCGTGCGTCATCGTACGTCATCGTACGTCATCGCGATTAAATTTAACCAATCTGCGTTGGGCGACGCCGCACGACAAGTATAGCGCCACGCTTAACTTCATCTTTTAGCATATAATATACAAATTTGAAAATTGTAAATTTTCTTTTAAGTTAACCACCGCTCCCAAATATTGAGTTCAATTAGAACAGTTAAGGTGGCGCTATACTTTTGATGACGTCCGGAACTGTTCGTCTTCGTGCGTCACCGTGCGGTATCGCACGTGAATTAATCTCGTACGATACAGTATGGTGACGGACGGCGCCGCTCGACAAGCACAGCGCTTCCCTAAAAACTTTAAAATATTGTCCCCTTTGTAGTCTCTGATAGTAGTGAAATTACTGCAATAGAATTTTCAAACATAATCTTCTAAGACTAAAGCCTAAGCCTAAGCCTAAACCCTACACCTAAGCATAAGCCTAAGCCTAAGCCTTATTTTAACACACCACATTCGAAAGACACAACTCACTGCTTATAGGCTTAGGTTTAGAATTAGGCTTACTAAAATTGCGATACTTTTTAGCAGAAATGTTATTATTTCGTAAACGGAATATGTAATTATAAGCGTTTCATTAATTAATTTTAATAAAGCTGAAACACCCATGATAGCGTATTCCGGGAAACATCACAGATTATTTTTAACCTACATTGAAACATGAGCAGAAATAATAGTTGAAATAAACTGCAGTTTTGTCGCACTAGAAATATCTTGAGTTTCTCGCTGAGGAATACAACATCCAACTCCGGTTGAAACATGACTCAGTTATCCTGAAAGCAGTGGATCTGATTTTAACCTCACGATAGCACATTTCCCGCACAGGTAACGTAACCCAATATTTTAAGGAAAGTCCCAGTTTGCTGCGGAACAGTAGGAACTTAGACCTTAGACAAGTCGTTACGTCTAGAGGTCGTATTCTCAAATGTGTGTAGCACCTATCACCACTTAATGATATATCCTGTAACTTTAGAATCAGCGCATTGTGAGGTTCGAAATTCAAACGCATTGTTCGCGTTTGAGTTGCTCGAATTCTGTACAAATTTTGAGATGTGCAATTGCAGATGTTCGTCAGTTTAAAAGCCTATCGCTAACTGATGATAGGTTCTATACGCATTTGACTATATGGACCTAGTGCTTAGGCGTAGACTTAGACTTATCTTGACGCTGAGATAATAGTTTTTAATTTAAATCAGCATTACTCTTCTAAAAGTAACATTGGAGACGGTTACCGTTACCCTACTGATTGCGACATATTTGGGGGGTAGTTATCGGAGTCCAGAAGCCAAGGCCTAACACTTGTTGCGGAACTTTTCGTTTCAGCGGCCCATGTTAACTTTGAGAAGCGAACACGGTTTAGACTAATTGCTTAAGCTAAGGCTTAGGCTTAGTTACAAGCACACTTTTACGCTACATTTTGGCTTAGGAATGTGCTTATAATACTGTTACGCCCAGTGGCGGATCCAGGATCTCAAAATGGGGCCCAAAATTTCACAGGTAATAAAGTTACTTTTGACCCATACACAA
Organism: Enoplolaimus lenunculus; assembly: GCA_030248215.1. Classification (NCBI taxonomy): domain Eukaryota; kingdom Metazoa; phylum Nematoda; class Enoplea; order Enoplida; family Thoracostomopsidae; genus Enoplolaimus; species Enoplolaimus lenunculus. The sequence continues at coordinate 32,988 of JASANG010000625.1, forward strand.
ACCACGAATTATTGTCACAAAATTGCTATATAATTTTGTGTCGAGATGCTGTTGGGGGGGGGGGCACGGCCGGGGTGGCCCCCTCATGGATCCGCCATTGGTTACGCCCCCCACAGAAACATTAGCCGTTTTCGTCACGTCCTTTTTATAATAACATGACGGCACGTATATTCAGCAACATAACTACGTAATTAGAACCTTACCATCCTAGCGGCTATGCTATGCCTCTACAGTAACACATGCTTTATATGTGATTGTCCCTAAACCGCACACAAATGCCTCCTTCTATGGTGCCATGCTTTTTCCCTCTGTGGGGTGGCATGACTTAAAAGCAGACCCAAGACCGTCTATTTTTGCTTATTGTTGACACAGTATATATATATAATGAGTCTTCGACGGTGGGGCACGCAATTATGTTGTGGAGTGCGTTTTCCTGGCACAGATATTTTGTAATTTGCGAAACATAATTCAACCCACGATTCCTATTCTGCAAAAATGGGGATTCAAATTGATTGTTTCCGAAATAGGCTTTTTCGAACTACACAAACTGAGTCGCATTTGACTCTCCGCCAGAGTCAAATTCGACTCGTTGAGCGACTCGTAACGCTGGATTTGACTCTGGCGGAGTCGAATTTTGACTCAGTTTGTGTAGTGCCGTAGAGCCTTTTTCGGCGAGGGTCAATTTGATTTACCATGTTTTGCTGTGCATTGGCAGGTCTTGTGGGTTAAGGATGATTTGGGTCAAGATGAACCTACACACCGAGAAATCTTAAAAGTTTGTGGTGTAAAATTAAAACATTTGTCAAATATTGCTTTGCTTTAAACTACCTTATCATATGATTCTTAATTGTCCGCGAACGGTTACCTGAACTTGCCAAAATCAAAACTTAAATGGACGGCCTCAGTTGAGGGGGTCATCAGCCACTTCCTGCTTGACCCCTCTTGACAAAAAATTGTTCCCGCGTTCCATGACAACGTAGAAGATTAGGGAGCCGTCTACAACTCTGTTCTAACCATTTTCAAGCGATAAATGGTCGTATGTTGCGTCTGGTTTGTTTTGTTTTATATTTTTCTTTTAATTAATTGTAGCTATGTATGCGTTGGAACTGTGACTATCAGGGTACAACCGGAGGTTAGGCTTTGGTTTACGTTTAGTTTTTAGGTTTAGCGCTTATAGGCTTTGACTTAAGTTACAATTAGGTTTAATAGCATAAAGCTTAGGATTCGGCTTAGGTTTATCATTCTGCATTTCGTTCAGTGGTTTCGAGTTAATACGGTTACAGTTTAGGTTCAGGCTTTACGTTTAAACCAAGGCTTTACCAGATCTTGTGATTTAAGCTTTGACTTAATCAAATAATCAGGTTTAAAAATTAGGCTAAGGCGTTCAAGCTTAGGTTTAGGTTTTAACCGTTCGGCTTGCATTCACGCTTATGTTATTCGAAACCTGCTTGTATGGGCTGTTTTAGGTTTCAGCTTTACCATTTTAGGCTCGATTTGAGCTGTGTATTTTATTTTTAATACTAATTTATTGTTCTGGTATTGTTTTTTTAATCCATTTCATTATTTTGGTTTTTATTTTCTGTTTATACAGTCAACCGGTACATATATTTAGCCGAATAGCAAAATCAATGATTATGCACCCATTATTTTGATTTTCGTGTTTTTTCAACTAATTTTAGACGCTGGTTTTCCGTTAACATTTTCAGTGTTTCGGCATTTTTAAATTGTTTGTCTCAAAAACGTAGCAAAAAAGGCGTTTTTGATTTCCACCAGCCGGGCGCAAATTAATGTGGATGACGCATAAAATCAACGAGGATTAAGCGGATAATAAACGGTGGCGTTGTACTTTTGCTGACGTCTGGCGCCGTTGGTCACCGGACGCCAGCGTGCAGTACCGGTCGCGAATCATCCACGTACAATACTGAATGCTGACGGACCAGGACGGACAGCATCGGACGTAATTGACGGTGACAGACGGTGACGGACGGCGCCGTACGAAAAGTATTGCCCCACCCTGGATCTTATGACAAAGAAAATTGCTAATTTATCACCACAAATTTTTCAGTTCACTGTCTGATGTCAACAGCAGCCGTATGGCGTTTTGTTTTGTTTTTGAAGCTTGAATTTGTTTTAGGAACTCGTTAATTTCAAAACAGATGGTCGAAATTTCTGAAAGAAGTAAAAAACCTTTTGAATATCGAAAGTTACCAATAAGTTAAATTTCATGACCCCGCCAGTGTCTGTCATACACACAAAAAAGTATTTCTAAATTTATTCAGAAAAGTGTTTTCTGTGGCAAATCTGAAAAGTTTTGCTGATATTTAAGACAATTTTTCTTAAAATAACTGGAAAACGTTTATTTTCAGACTTTATTTCAAAACGTTTTCTTAAAACATTTCTGTTATAACAGAAATACTTTTCAAGTGCACCTTGCTAATCATATTTCTCAAATGTAAGATTTTCTTAAATATCAGAAATATTATTTTGAGTGTAAACATTAACCTCTTATGCAGTGGTACTTTTTTTAATAAAATCGAAATTTTCAAAAATTCAAATTTGAATATGCAAAAATCACCGGCAGGTTTCATATGCAAAAAAAATTCAAAATCGGTACATTTTTTAGCATTCGCTAAACACAGCAGATATTAAGAAAAGCCGGGTATTACAATCTATATTACCAAGAGTGGATAATGACAAGAGTGTGCAATTCTTTGGTCCCGCATGGTACAAAATGTATCACTCGGTGTTGCGTTTTTGGCCGAAGCCCCATTGTTTAGAGGGTGTCGCTGTCACATGCAATAACCCTAAATTAAATTGCGAATGGAGCAAATTGTTGCCATACAGATTAAGTGTCGTGGTTCGCATAGATTTCTACCCCTTAAATAAATGAGGGTAGGGCAAAAACGCAACACGTGCCAGGTACATTTTTTTCTACACAGAATGTACTCAGTTGCATACTCTTGTTAGTATGCATCATCCACTCTTGATATTACCAATAATAACCCAAAATACCACATGGTAATTTTCCAGTTTGTTATTTTTAAATGTATTTTTATGTTTTTTGAAGTAGTACCATACATACCCGTGCTCTTGTCAAGGTTATTATTCCTAAATCATATAGAACAACATATAAGCTTGGACATGTCGCCCATGTTCAGATCACGAGGGTCGTTTTTAGCCTTAGGCTTTTAGGATTCCGCTTATATTACAGTTACGGCACTGATATATACATTTGCCTGAAACTCCTTTTGAACAAGTCTGCTTTTCCCGATATATTTTGTTCCGGTATGCCAAATATCCGGACGACCGCTGTGAAACTATTTGACCCCCCTCGAACAAGTTGAGTTGACTACGGGCTTGACCAGCAAGGAACAATAGTAGCATATGAACAAGTAGCATATATCACAGTATGTAGCGATTATAGAGATATACAAACTGGGTATGTTTTCACCTCATTTCTGTAGTTTAAGCCTTATTTTATGGCACAAAAGTGTAAGGCGTAAATCTGTAGCATTAAGGCATCAAATTAATATTAAAGTTTTCCAGCTGTGTTGTTATATTTTCGTAAACAGGAAAATTTGAGTTTGAATTCGCAGACAATTTTGGATAGAACCTTACTTAGTATAGTCAGCATGGAGGAAACTAAAAATTATTTATTAATACAGAAAGATATAGAACTCTGTAGTGTAGTGACCCGAATAGAGGGGGACTGATAATTATTTGGCCTCTTCAGACGGACTGTTATTAATTTTTAACCCACGCTCCGCCACCCTTCGTTACTGATATATGTCCGGTACTGCAGGTATTCGTTGAATTAAACGTTTATCTGTCTTGTGTCAATAGCTTGAGCGATAATGCAATGTTATAATTACGAATATACTTTAACAACTTAAGTACGCTTTAAAGAGTCTAACTAAAATTTATTTGGGCCTGGAGTCATTTATGCACTACAATCAGGAATAATTTACATTTAAGGACTATAATTAGGTTTCATTGACTCTCGGGTCACTACTGTATGCTTAGTAAGCAAGCCTCTATTTAACATAGAGGGTACCCTCTGGAGAAGCCAAATAAATATCAGTCCCCCTCTTATTCTGGTCTTAACCTGATGGAAATTGATATAAATTTGGTTCCCATACATGGACAACAGGTGAATCGATTAAGGAACTTGAGAATGGAAGATTCGATTCCACTGAAACGTTTTCGACCACATTTTTGTTGTCCCGGTGAAACACTGTCCTCCCTCACAAACGGCCTATAAATCGCTGAGGGTCGTAACCGTAGCATGAGAATATTTCTAAGCCTAAGCATATGCCTTTCAAGCTTCCAGCAAGCCTACGCCTGTGTGCGGCACTACAATACTGCCGTTTCCCTGAGGCCGTCACTGCCAAATTTATAAAGTCCTGCATTGCGCATTCACAGCTGATGTTTCACTTATAATTTACTATTGCACCCCATATATTGAATATTCTACACACCGAACAACTTATTGTTAGCTGAAGTCTCTACTCTGCACCTGCCTATCGCTAAGTGCCAATCACAACAATATGGAATAAGCCGAAACGTATCAAAACCGGTTGAGAAACCAAAATCTCTAAATATTATGGTTAATTTTGTGTTAAAAGTAAGTCAATTTACAACATTTTTCTTTAGTCAAATATTATTGATGTCACCTTAAGATAAGGTATGGTCAATAGGCCTAGCCTAGGTTCAGGCATAGGCTTAGACTTAGGCCTTGTCAAATTGTTAGGGTTTGGTCTCTGAAGCGTTTTCAGACAGCCTCAGCCTGAACCTCAGCTTAAGCTTAAACTCTGTGGGGAGAAGAAGTGTAATAAAGACGAGTTTTTAATGTTTCTTATGTTAAAATTTTTTCAACAAATTTGACTTATGTTTAATAATTATTTTTAATATAATTAATACTTATTTATTTTTTGTATTTTAGGATTTTGACATTTTCTACAGCAACGAATATGGAAATATGATTCGCGAGAACGACATGTCGGATATGATTCTGATAATGAGCTCAGTAAGCATATATTGGTTTTAAGGCTCTCCTTTGGATGGCCAATGTAAAGAACATGAGCGGAACAGTATTATAAGCATATTCCTAAGCCTAAGCCTAAGCGTAAGAATGAGCATATTCCTAAACCTTAGCCAAGCAAAAAAAAATAGTCTAAAGTTTACACTGTAAAAATGGGGACTCAAATTGACTCTCTCGGAAACATTCTTTTCCTGATTACACAAACTGAGTCAAATTTGACTCCGCCAGAGTCAAATTCGATTCACTGTTGACTCTGGCGGAGTCAAATTTGTCTCAGTTTGTGTAGTCAGGAAAAGACGGTTTCCGAGAGAGTCAATTTTACTCCCCATTTTTTACAGTGTAAACATTACTCTATTGCAATCCCACAAAAAGCGTTCCGCCCCTAAACATTACATGCCTCTTCGGTTTACCGGAGAATATCAGACATGATTTTAACAAAACCTTTAATATAAATTCGTAATTAAGGTCCACCTGTGGAATAGAAAAGTATTTAACTTTCTTATATTCCGGGAATAATTATGTCCATTTTTACCTGCGGCTTCTTTATAACAAAGCTATGAAGCAAAGCGTAAACGTAATTTATACATACATACATACCCAACACTTGCTTAAAATATATACATGCGTACACCCGACAACATCAGATTACATCAATAGTGATGAGGGTCCATGCATGGAATACCGCCGGAACAGCACATAAATGCATTTTTGTGGTCAAAGTTGTTCCGGAATATGTCACAGTTTGCTCATATTTGGCTGAAAACCACAAATCCATAGTCATCTCGTCCATACGCAGTTGGAACGAAATTCATTTTCTAAACTTTTTTAAGACTAAATTTTTTATTTTTCAACCCCAAAATCAGCTTATGAAAATTCGAAACAATCGAAAAAAACTTTTCTTCGGAATGTTGTCAAATTGGATATTTTTAGAATTTCTCATTCTGAGGCATAAATATGACAAAATTTTCGCCAAAAGATATCTTATTTCTCACTCTAAGAACAAGCAAACCGATTTTGCTGTTACACTCCCATGAATATTTCAATTCAGCAATGCGAACCAAGACTCCGTAAATCCTCAATGTGGTATATATCAGGGTGCAACCGGAAGTGAAAAATACCGGAGCCGAAGGTGAAGCTGGAGGCCACGCCAAATTCAGTAGCTAAAATGATGTGTAATTGACAAATTTTAGCAAATATCTGTGAGTTGTTGTGAACTCTTTTGGTTTTATACTTATTTTTACGAAATCTCGGCAATTGTTTACTCAAAATCCAACTAAAAGTTAAAATGAAAGCAAAAGTTCACTACCGAAAGTGCCGGTACCTCCGGCCGAAATGCAGCCGGAGCTGGAGCCGGAGGTCGGCATACTGCCGGAGCCGGAGTCAGACCTCCAGTTGTACCCTGGTGTATATATACGAGGGGTGACACATACAGAATATACGAGTAAAAATTAAAATAAAATACCTTAGTAAGATTTGCAACTCTAATATATATATACGGCTCACAATAATCTTTGCTGAAAAAATATATATACATTCAAGAACGAAAGCCTAATCACACCCAAGTTGTCAAGTACCTGTGTTTGGGTATTACAGAATTTTGACGGTGCCCTTGTCAAACTCGGCGCTATGAAACTTTCATCCCCGCCGCAACAGGCCAATCGTCGACCGTCGCCAAATCGTACAAACTGCGCTCAAAGTGCAGTTGCGTCTTCCGAGCATATGCAAATTAATGCGAATAGCTATGTAAATATTGAAATTAATTCGAACAATTCGTTAGCTAAGTATCACGAACCTGTACGAGAATTGAACGAACGTTTTACCAAATCTTCACAATCGATTCAATCACAAACTACCACAGACGATGACGAAATGCCAGCAAATAGAGTTCTGTTCGGAGACGATGAGTCCGTGTTTAGCCAAAATCCGGCACCGCCTTGTCAGCGAAGAATCAATCAAATTGAACAATACCCTCAAGATATAGAGAGCCCTCGGATTGGTCAATACTCTTGTGGAGTAGGGACACCTGAGGTCGAACGAGTCCCTCGCGCAAGGCAGGTTTGGTTTTCTCAAAGCCGCCGGTGGCGAAAATTGTCGTGTGGCGAACAAACGCCAAGTCCTGAATGCCAGCAAAGCCGTCGGTATTTGGTTCTATCAGCGATGCCAAAATCAATTTTCAATCGTTTGAGGACCATTTCAACATAACCGTGGCAGTTAAGCTGTAGCAACGGTAGTGCAAAAATATTTTGGGCCCTTGTTTACTTGTCTTCCAGAGAACAAGCCCACGCTCTCTCAAACCTAATGCCCAAATAAGTGGTCTTTTCGGTTATCCCTCAGTCAATATTTGTCCAAAAATGATTGGATTCTGAAAATTTTTTGCATATTTGACCTTCTCACTATACTTCCTGTAATTATTACACACACAAATCTAAATTTTTGGTTGGTCAGAGTAGCTCAAATATGCAAAAATTTTCAAAATTAAACACCGAAAATTTCAGATTTTGGCATTAATTTCGTAATTGTTATGTGACACTTAGAACAATCGCAGCATATCTAAAATGAAAAATTGTGATCTGTGATTTACAATTAATTTTTGAGGATAAAAAATAACAGAATTTCCAGTATTTCTATAACGGAAACGGATAACATCATTTTTGTAATATATTTCATTTGAAAATGTGTATTTTCGTACTGTTTGTGACTATTGAATTTTGATATGAATGTCGTCTCTGATATACGGCAATTGCTGCACAGCCAGAAGATTTTGATCGAATAAAAAAGCCTGCTTCTGCGAAGGCGAACATTAAATTTGTCAAACGTATCTCACTAAAATATGGAGAAAGTAACCGACATAAACCAACAGCTGAAATACGCTTTTATACCAAAGGTAAAGGCAGAATGTTAACTAAAATAATAAGATTTTTCAATTATTCATCAAATTTTCCGTTGTAACCACTACGTACATATGTAAACTGCTCTGAAAGGTACAAAACATGTCTTCGCAGAACCAAAAATGTGTAACCAGGAATTTTCGCGACGAAAAAAACCTGAACCAAAATGAAAGTTGATAGTTAAACTTTGCAGTTCTGTTAACCGGGTCATGCTAATTATACGATCTGGCCATTTAGAAGAAAGCTCGTGGTCTTCGGGATTCGCATAGGTTTAGGATTGTAGGCAGGCAGGTCGTTAATTAACCTGAGCCGTTCAACCATATACTAGCACCAGGGTGCAATCGGTGGTGAAACCTTAGATAATTTTTAGCCACGATTAGTAATATTTTTGTTTGCTTTCACGCTAATTTTCTGCGAAAGTTATAAATTTTGTAATTTTACTACCGAAATTGCCGAAGCAAAAATTCTACCGGAGCTGGAGGCAGACCTCCGTTTGTATACACTAACTAGCCCCTATTACGTCAGAAGTAAACCGTTTCCACAGGACTATAATAGTACACGTTTAAACTTTAGACGAATCTTTTGCTTGCGCTTTAAGCTTGGGTACAGGCTTATACTTACAATTAGATTACAAAAATACCGGAATCGGAAAACAAAAAATATTTGTTACCGAAAAATTCATTTTAAGCGCTATTTTATCGCTTTTAATACTGTAAACACACTATTTAGAATGCAAAGATTCTGAAACCAATGCAGTATGTGGAAACATATAATAAATTATGGAGTTTGGAACAAATTGAAAATTTTGGCAGGAACAAATGGCAATACACGCCCGAACAATTATGTTTCTTAAAATTTTCGAATGAGAAAAAATTTTCAATATCGAAAATACCGGAAAATTCCGGCGAAAAAATACCGCATTTCTTACCGGAACCGGATAGTGAAAAATACCGGATTTCCCTACCGGAACCGGAATTCCGGTTGCACCCTGGCTAATACTATGGTTACGACCCTGTTCTTTTGGACAAAATGCATGTTATGTTTTTAAAAATACATTGATTGCAATCATTTTCGATCATTGACATCTTATCACTTGTGTTCTCCGCCCAAATACAAAAACAGCACAAAATTTACTATCTAAAAACTACATGTTAGTTCTAAAAGCATATATAAACTATTCAAGCAACGTCATGAGTTCAGCGATGTGCTAACAACTGATGTGATACATTGCAACAAAATTCAGTCCGATCTAGAATTTTTCTACAATTGAAATCACATTGGCACTGATATTTTTATTTTGCCTTCCTGGAAGCCCCCTGTTATTAGGCTGCGGACTGTTATTTATTTTTACACACCTCTTTTCTTTCGGTTTGTCGCATTGACTTATTCAAAAGCAATTTTGTTTGCCATGTCCGTAGCGGTTTCTCTGATTGTACACTGCAAAAATGGTGAGTCAAATGGACTCTCCGAAATTGGCTTTTCCGGACTACGCCAATTGAGTCAAAATTCGACTCTGCCATAGTCAAATCCATCTCATCCGAGTCGCTCTGTGAGTCGAATTTGACTCTGCCGGAGTCGAATTTGACTCCGTTTGTGTAGTCAATAAACGCCTATTTCGGAAACAGTCAATTTGACTCACCATTTTTGCAGTGTAGCATGTATTTTAAACAGTCTTGGCCATTCTACTTCGGTCTCTCCTTTATGGACTTTAATAAGGACTTCTGGATTTAACCCACTAACGGACTCAAAATAGGGATACAGACTCCAACTGATCGAGCCTCAAAATGAAAACACCCTCCTATCAGCCCCATCTTATTCGGGTCACTACAGTAATAATGACAAGTATAACAGATATATAATCGTACTGATACGTCATTTTAACGCTACAGTGGACACAAAGCATTTGATAATACAATAAACAAAGTGACCGCTACCAATTCCATTACGAAAATTTAAACCAGCATTCACAACTGTGTGTAGCACCTCTTACCAACTGTTTAATGATACTGAAACTTTCGAAACGCAAACAGGTCATTCGTGATCAACGTTCTTCAGTCATCTACACGTATTTCAAATGGCGCCGTACTGTCAAATATGTATGGCGCCTGGCGCGAAATCACGAATCTTTTCAACCGCAGGCCTTAATTAAAACCAAGTTCATTTGCTGGTTCAAATCTACTAAAACCTAACACGACACCATCTATTGAACTGATACAGACGACAGGAAATTATGGTCTCTGAGACTGCATCAGTCACAACAATAAACAAAAACACACAACAACAAAACAGCGTTCGAAAACTATCACGTCCCTAAAAAAGCAATACTCAATTTTCTAAACAAATGGAAAAAATAATTTAAAAATACAAAACAAAAAAAATATTTTCAACTTAAAAATCGAGATAATCACTGTTTGACAACAAAATGTTCTCGCAATTACTCGTGGTTTAGTTGAAATGACACGAATTCATTCGAGAAAAAAAATATGATTCGTTTTCGTTATCAATTTTGCCAAAAATAAACTATTGAATTGCCATTATTGCACTTGCGTTGCCCAAAAAAACAGTTTCAAATATATATTCCTATAAACCGCACAGCCGATGCTACTTTATGGGGCGTAACAGTAGATTAAGCGTATTCTTAAGCCTAAGCGTTGCAAAAATGTGTTCCTAAGCCTAAGCCTAAGCAAAAAATGTCATCTAGAATCTAAACCTACTGTTTTATGGACCCATCAGAAGCCTGGACGCCCCGTAAAGTAACATGGGCCGCCAACCACACAATCGAACGATACGGCTACAAACCCTTGCTACTACTTCCAAACAGTCATATATGAATGCACCACATACCATAATCTATAATATATACGAGCGGCCACAGGTAAACAAACACTATAAACACGTATTAAAATACGGTTTTGAACATAAGCAAATGCCGAAAACCGGACAGAACACAAATACAATCGAATCACTAGACCCAAACTACAATAAAAGTACATACGGATATAAATACCAATATTTTTCAAAATACGGAACCTATGTACCACCGGTTATGACTGAAACCTTATACGACGCCCAACCAGAACTTACGATTTCTAGACATTTCATAAAGATGTATATTTTCAGCGGATGAGACTCCGTTTGACGGACAGTCACTATCTGGTGCTGATAAGGGGATAGAATTAAAATATCGGTTAAATCTGTCGTAGCCCAAGTCGTAATTTAGCCCAATTCTGAATTAGGCTAGTCCAAGTCGTAATTACGACCTGGAATATGCCACAGCGTAATTCTTTCGATGCAACAAGTGCACGCGTTGTGATTGGTTTTTACCTTAATGCCATACTCAAACACGTTTCGCTTTTGTGAATACTCTTTTCTGATTGGCAAAGTAATAGCCACGTATTGCCTACCAAACAGTTTGTTTTACTAAGTAAGGGGAATCAAGCAAGATTATGACCATCAAGCGACCAATCAGAGAGCGCACAGCGTTATCAGACGTGATTCCGCCGTGTGGTACCCCAAGTCCTAATTCCGCTTTGGACTAGCCCAATTCAGAAGTGGGCTTATTTACGACTTTGGCTGCGACATATCTCACAGCATTTGCTATTCCATAGTTACATTCACTAGGCGACTGGGCATGCGATAGCTGCTACGCTCATTTGACAACATAATGCGACCGGATAATACTTTAGCGGAAACTAGATATTGACCGGATATAGATTCATACGTTGTGCGCGGATGAAAATTATTTGAGCCACACAAAAATATATGGCTTTGACTTTTCATGGTAACTTCAGTGTGCAAAACTTACGCTTACGTATTGACTTGGCTGGAAATGTACTCGCAGCAAAACCTATTTGCAAAAAGCAGTTTTATGATATTCGGCATCGCAACTAAAAATATCATCTGATATTCTTATTCTGTAGATATCCGGTCGCACTCTGCTTGAAAATACAAACCCAACGCCTAATTTTAGCAATATTGTTGCCGACAAAAAATAAACACCGCGCTAAACAACATATATACTTCAAATGCTAAGCGCTAGTCTTAAAGTACACATTACCCGCAGAGCCTAGAAATTTCATCTGCGTTTGGAACATCTTCAAACGTTACATCAGCTCTGACTTAACATCACCCAAAAACAATATACACAAAAATACAACAGTAGAATCTGATTATAGAAGAAACTAGCAAACAGTTAAATGACTACAACAAACAAACAAAAGAATCACCAGGCTTATCAGTGGAAAGCGACAACAATACGAAACCATTTCATAACACACATCACAACAAAGAAACAAAAAATGCAAAAAAGATATTGCTGTATACAGATATATAAACAAACGAAACTCGATAGAAAATAAAGTAAGTCACAGTAACCATCAGCGAAAGTAGTTTGGACGTTCTGGGAATTTGCAAATTCACAAAAAATCCGTATTTCGAAATAAAAAAATGATTAAAAATAAATTTAAATTTGAAACAAAAAATTAACATTAAAAACTCCTAGAAAAAATGGAACGCACCAAATAGACAACTTTTCAGTACGTAACAAAACAAAATAATGCTATGCTTGTCGAAGATTATAAATTAGTCAAATTTCTATCAGCTTCACAAAAATCACAGAAAACGGCCAAAGAATATCGTATTTCCAATATGAAACAGAAACTATATTTCATACAAGTATGTAAATATGTAAAAAGTAAAAGTACGCAACTAACCTTGAAAATATACCAACTTCTGTGTCAAGTATTAAAATCCCAAAAACGAACAACTTCCAACTGGACGTCAACTCAACAATGCAAAATCAAAAAATTTCAATATTTTCTCCATTTTTCCTTTGTTTCAAAAGACATCTTTATTCAGCAGGACAACAACTTACTAACACTGCCTCCATAAATTCCGTAATCTATCAGAAATTGTCAGAAAAACCTAATAGAAAACTTTTAGCAATAAATGCAAATACAAAATAAGCATCAAAATTACGAGTAAAAGTAGTTATGGTAATTGATAGTATTGTAGACACAGCATTCGCCTTTTTCCAATCTTTCACATGATAACACACTGTTTATCGTCTTCCTGAAACAAGACAACATAAATTCTATGGGGCCAGTTTGATGTCGCGTATGAGTTAGGTGTGTGGGGCGCCAAACGTCTAAAAACGCATATCTTAACCCTCAGGTTAAAGATATACTTTTAATACTTAAATAGTAGAGTTGCCGCTGGGACCGGAATTCATACCGATTTCAGGCTGGTACTAACCGCGGTCAATGAATCTTTCGTAAGAATGTATTTTGTTTTATCAAAAAAAGCCGTTTATTCCTCGACACATATATTTTAGGAGTTAGGCCTACAATTAATTACATAGTCAAAAACAACCATATAAATAATAAACATTGATCAAAAATATAAGACATATTATGATCGAGAGGAGAGAATCTTTATTTTATACTGGTGATGTTTTCCACCAAAATGTAAAGAATGTAAAATTAAAACCGTGGGAGAAACCTTGAGTTGGGGGGGTGGACGCTGAACCGGGAAAAACTTCAGAGTGGGGTGGTTTTTGTATGTGTGCCCCCAATCTCCAGGGCATCGTATTTGAACTGTCGTAGCACGACTCCAACAGTTGCACCATGTTCGTCTGTATGCTATCTAATGTGACTCGCGATACCCAGAACAGCATCCAAAATTCATGCGCCGTTTACAGTTGCTTTTGATGGCGGATCACAGATTTGTACCTGTATTGGGGTAAATGAATATACAATTTTATAATTGTACAGTGACCCAATCTTACACAGTTTTATACCTAAATCCAAAATCAATACATGACGTGCCACACACCGTACGCTTTGTGTGTATTTTGACACAAATTATGAACAGTTTAAGAAATAATGGTAACGTAAGGCTAACGTGTGTAATCGGTGGCCGGCCATCAAAAAGCATACTGTGAATGACGCATTACATTAACAAATTTATGTCCGAACCCGATATTGAATTACGTACCAATCTCGCATCAGCGACGCTTGATTTGACTCCATACTCAGCATTACCAGAGCTTTGCCGGTATGAATAACTAGTTGCAGAACCACTGCGTTCAGTTGAATACGGAGACGAAACCATGTATGACATTGAAGCGCCGCCACTATCAGCGTTTCGTTGACTTTCGCGCCACGCAATTTCCTTCAAAACAAACTCATAATCTTCCAGAACAAAAACAGGGAAACTCGCATTTTCAAATGCGAACCGCACTAGTTAACATATATTATGCCAGTTACAAGGGTTTTGCCGACAGAACGTTTGTGGAGTTCCTACAGACCGGAAAGCTTTGGATCTGACTTATGTTTAGGCTTAAATTATTACCGTTTATTAGTCTAATGAGTACAGACAAATTACAAGCAGCCAAAAAAAACGAGTCACAAACCTCGTCATCCAGATCAATAAGCGAAGTTCGGATGTTATCTCCAGTTGGCCAGCGCTGGTTGCGCATTACAATATCCGCAGGTGGCGCGTGCGCTATGCCACTGCCAGCACTCCAAATCTGAACAAAAACCAATTTTCAACAATCAAAGTTAATCAACATGAATGTACGTAACAAGTGAACATTATTCGAAACGTGTAGTACGCCCAGGGTGTAGCTACGGTTACTTCTACATATACGCCAAAATTATTTATAGGTACTACATTATAATTCACCTGTCAGCTCCTTCAATTTGAATATAGATTTTGATTTACAAGTTTCAAATAGTGTACGACATGCAATGCGCAGTTAAGAATACAATTCGGGTTTAGGTTAAAAACTGCTATTACCGTAATCGCTTTGCCAGCTTTGAGATTGAACGCGCGATGGAATTTGTAAATCACTTCGGTGTCGCCAGCGCTACGTTTTATTTGCCAGTTGCCAATTGGAATATCCTGAAGTTGCAGCAATCACGGATGAGCTATACCTGTTGGGCACCTCACTGCTTGGGAAAACTTCTCACAATTCCCACGCTCATAACTACGCAGTCTGTCTTCCGTACCGCGATGGAAGCTATCTACTTCTAGCTACGGAAGGTTCGCCCACTAGTTTTTACTCCCACCACCTTTCGCCGACCTCTTTTCGCTTCGCTTTCACAACTTTTCGCTATCCACATTTCGCCCACACATTCTTTCGCAAACCACTTTTCACTAGCACATTTCTCACTCCTCAATATTTTGGCAGCCTTTATTGCAGTTAGATTTAAAACGGAACGAGAGCCCACGGCGAAAGTTTTTTAAGTTTGACAACACCAGTCACTACAGATTTAACTGAATCGCACAAATTTGATAATTTAATATTAAGCGCTCAACTTTTCAATTAAGCGGCGTGGGCGAGAGTGGTGTGGATA
This sequence comes from Enoplolaimus lenunculus, assembly GCA_030248215.1. Taxonomy (NCBI): domain Eukaryota; kingdom Metazoa; phylum Nematoda; class Enoplea; order Enoplida; family Thoracostomopsidae; genus Enoplolaimus; species Enoplolaimus lenunculus. The sequence continues at coordinate 48,275 of JASANG010000625.1, forward strand.
AAAGGTTAAGACAAAAAATGAGTGAGCTAAAAACTGAGGAGACGAACGGTACTGGGGGCGAAAAGTTGGGAAAGGGAGCGAAAAGTTGGGAAAGGGAGCGAAAAGTTTGGAAGGGGGGCGAAAAGTTGGGAAGGAGGCGACGACGAATGATGGCGGATCTTATGTTCAGTAAAGATATGTACGTTTACTTCCAAATTTATTTACATAACTATTAACTAACCTCATCGGAACGGTTATGCAACTTCACATAAAGCCCATCAGTATCATGATCAGTAATTTCAATAGGTCCTTCGCAATGTTGGCTAGTCTATAAAACAAAACAAAACAGCGTTTAATCTCTAGTATAATTCCGATTCCAGTTACAATTCAAATTATAATAGAATGCGCAATAGAAAAGAAAATGTAAGCCCGAATCAAAAGGTTATACGAAAAGAACAAAAAATTCAGAAATTTCGGCGAATTCTAACTGCTGCGATATATTTGTGTTCTATGACCAAATAACTTGTGCATGACGTATGCCTTTGGCCAGTACATTATTACAATCTAAGTTTTGAGATGTGTACCAGTATTCCAATCGTTGTTTCAATCTACAGTATATCTCCAACAATGAAATTTAAAATCCAAAAACTATTTTCTCATTTACTTCAAAATTAAATAGCCAGCCTAACTAATCCAATCACTACCGTATAAGTATATCGATCTTGCGCTCCACTGCCCCCATAACTAATTTCCGCTCGTGAACTCGATGTCGTCTCAGCCATTGCCCGTCTCCGTTTTGCTCCAGGCGACGAATAACTGTCGCTATGAGCGGCGGACGAAAACCCAAGCGGAATCGCTGCCGTTCCAACACGGGTTCCAGCACGAGGGGTTCGGCTGGTCGTTACGGTAGACGCGGTGTACGAAGACGCACTGCCTTGGCGGCCAGTCGTCCCCCCGGCAGCTTCTCTAGCGGCGGCAGACCGAAAAGAGGTAGACGATGAACCAGAAACGGTTTTCTTGGTTGTTCTTACGCCTGGTGGAGTCATAGACAGTCTGAAATAACAAGAGCGAATGAGGGATTTTTCATTTCGCGATTTGGTAAAATTTTGGTCATTTTTACAAAAAATAATCATTTTTAATGTTGGCTCATCAAAATTGAAGGTCAATTAAGACCAAAAATTGAATAAAAATTTGTCAATGTCTAGGATAACTTAAAATATATACAACAATAACTGCTAAAGAGCACCATTCACTTACCTAGCTTCTTCCGCTTCCAACAGCTTTCGATACGCTGCAATTTCGACGTCCAGTTGTATTTTAGTATCCATTAAATCTTGATATTCTTGCATGATTTGGGCGATTTCAGCTTTCAGCCTGCGAATTTCTTCATCGCGGCCCGAAAGTCGAGAGTACAACGAATCACGTTCTGCTTGTAACGCGTGTTCAAGTTCACGAATGCGTTTTTCGAGATCACTTACCTGTTCACAGCAAAAAACACATAACATTTACTTAATGTTAGAACAAATTAGGCGCAACGAAATAGTCAAATATTATAAAGTACTTAATCCAAAACTGCGCGCAAAAACATAGCAACTTCACAATTTCTATATTTTCAAAGTATGTTTCTCGTTGAACTATAGACATCTGAAATTTACATACCAGCGCTTCATACTTATCACGATCTTTAACTGCAGTTTCAAGTTGCATCTTCATTTTTTTCAACTCGTCTCGTGCGTCGCTTGCCATTGCCAGTTTACGTTCCGCGTCATCGCGAATATCGTGCATCTGTGCACAACAAACCAATATATACTTAACATGCTGCATACTGTAGTCCAAGGAGCAATGCGAATGGAAACGATCGTAACATCCAAGCTCCCTCACTAGACCTTACACCCACATTATTTCGATCCCACTAGCAAACACTACATACACACAGCACACACAAACCCACACACAGATTGCCTCGCTGATGGGCCACAGAACACATCACTCAAATACTTCTACTTCCTTCATAAGATTCGGCTTCCTAATCGGCATACATACCGGCTGTAGTTTTAATCTTCTATAATAAATAAAATAAAGAGATCTTTTGAAGTCAAATGTAGCAAGCGGTTCGAACTCAGATTCGGTCAAATCGTGGGTTCCGTGTTTTCCTGCTTCACATATTCGACCGTTCGACACATGAGCATATGTCTAACCGTGTACCAGGGTGGCACCGAATCCACGATTTGACCGAATCCGAATCCAGTCCTAATTTGCCGAATCCGAAACCGAATCTGAATCCTGCATGTCGAAAATTTCAGATATATTTATAATTTGTTTCAGAATATCAACGCAATGCCAGCCGTATAACTTTTAATACGTTAATATATTTCGTCCCGACGTCAGTTCTGAAATTTCTCACCTGAAATAAAAATATTTTTATAGCAATGTATTTAAAAAATTTTATTGCTTAAAAATGAACAAACATATTGCCGAACTTTGTTGGATTCGGCTTTTCCACAACCGAATCCGAACCTCAAATTTTTGCCGAATCCGAATCCGAACCTTTCTTGCCACCCTGTCGTGTACATCAATGACAAAACACAACGAAACACACCTTTCGTTCGTATGTTTCTTCAAATTCTTTCCTGCTTGACCGCAAGCTAAATTCAAATTGTTCGCGCATTTGCCGCAATCCTTCTTGCAGTTTTTGTTCATATTCGTCTTCTAATGCCGTGTTGACCTGAACGATTTCAGTTTCACGCTTGTGTCGAGATTCGTCGAGCTCCTAAAACATGATTTTTGGGTCACCCAGTGTGTTCAAGTTATGTCTCTACAACTCGGCAATTTTAATAACATTAAAAAAGAAAATATACTAAGTCTAAGCTGGGCGAAAAATTATCGGATCGACGCCTTGTCGTACCTACTGCCACAGTGACCACGTAGGCGACCTGTTAACATAACACGAATTTCGTTACAAAAGCTCCAATACATAAGGACGAGCGTATTCAATATTTTCAAAAGAGGGGTGGTAAATTCATACAAATTTCGAAGAAGTAGTTCTTGTGTTGCAAATTGAAAAAAATACCTAAAAACCAATTTACAATAATCTCAAAGATAGAGGGATGTTGACATCTGCAACTTTACACCCTTGATAAGCCCTTGAAAACAAGTACTTTGGCATGAAGCTGTTTCAAAAAATCAAGCTCTTCTTTCAGTGTTTGTAGTCGATTTTCGACATCCACCCGTCGCAGTGTTTCAGATTCGAGTTCTTTGCGTAATTTTTCCAAAAGCCCTTCAAGTTCAGCGATACGGCGAAGTAGTTTCTAAACAAAAACGAGCAAAGAAATAAAAAGAACAACAAAATTATGACACTTCAACAAAACAATAACAATCGCAATCTCTAAAACGTTAGCTCAATGTTCATACGGCGCACATAATCTTAACAAAAGTCATTCGAACAAGCACTACAAATGAAAAGCCTACTCAAATTAAATTCAAACGCTATATCTTCCAAACCATATGTAGCACCGAGAATGATATTTAATAGAGTGCGACACTTCCTCTTGGTATGTGTTACAATTTACATTAAACCAGGTCCATATATGGCAACAACTCTACCTGATCAGGATATTAAAGAATACATAGATAGTGATTAGTGTCAACATAATGCTAATATAGAATGATTTACAGATGGACCAAGACCAGACAATTTAATTGAAACAAACCAGCACTTAGGGGGCGTATTTATTGAAAATGTCGCAAGTTTATCTGTTCGTTTACAACAACATTCGTCTGGAGCAATTCAAAAGTGACAAAGATGTGTCGACTGTTTCTACAAGATCTTGCAATTGCAAATAACATTTTTCTTGTATGGATTAAAGGCCATTCGGAAAAATAGAGACGGTATCACAAATTCCTGGAAACCTTCGATTCCCGTTTCTGTTCCGTAAAAACAGCAATTATACGTAGGTCGTTAAGTTTCACTACAAGGTCCACACGTTAATGAAATTTTTAAAATTAAATAATGGTTTCGTATTTATTAACCTTTATTTTCTGAGCAAATTTCTGAGAAAAATGTACCACCAGTACCTGCATCACTGACCCAAACTCATTTCTATAACAACTTAGTTGGATCAAAAAGTTGTGTCACAATTTTTATAAACTTCAGAGTAATTTCTTCGTTTTCCAAATCAAATTCTAATTCAAAGCTTGTCGTTGTAAACAATTTTTCTGAGCTGCGGCCATGTCATAAACAACAAATTCACAAAAATATTAACAAATTACTTTCCTGTAAAATTTACTTAAATAGCAACCTACGAACATACAGCTTTCTTATACATTTGGTTTCTTTCGCAGCTATTTTATATATTTACGTACATAATATACGCTCACAATTCTAACAGCTGCCCTCTAAAACTTACAGATACAACAACAAAAACCACTGTAATTCTATTTTTTGTGCACGCAACTTTACACTCGACTGTTTAAATAAAACATTTTTGACAACCGCTTTACACAAAAAAATTGACAATGGCTGTCCGGCTATTAAACTCAGTTTTTACAACCACAACTACTATCAGAAACAAACTGCGGTTTCTACTTAAACTGTCGTAGAATTTTATAGCAGTATAGAAGCATTTGTTTAATATTTGGAAATAAAAAATGAAAACTCCAAGCTAAAAATTCAAAACTACGATCCACGCATGTTCGTATTTGTTATGCAACTCTCACAAAATTCACACTCAATATTAATCCACACCTGGCACTGTATAAAACTACATAAAGTGACAACGAACTTAAAAAAATAAAAAATTTAATGAAAATTTTCACATAACACTACGTAAAATGAAAAAATATGCCAACTTTCGAAACGTACATTTCGCTGGATCTCATTTGAGAAGACTTATCATCATCTTTTTAAGAATACTAACTGAGAGAAGAACAGTAAAAGCAGCGAGATGGCAAGTAACATTTGGTCACAGCGAGTTTAGAAGATTTCGAACTAAATTATGACCCTAACAAGTAACAATATACGCATACTCTCACAGTTGAGAATACGGTTCCTAATCGTAAGACAATCTCTCAAGACGAATACTCGTATACTATTCCAAACATTTTGCATTCTACTATATACCAGACTTCCAACAGGGACTACCATTTTTTTCACCGAAACAAGAATTACAAATATATTTCATCACCCAATTAGTGGTAATTGACCATAATTAAAAATAAAATATGCTGCACGCCGAATATCCTCCTTTTCATGTTCGAGTAAGGTTACGAAATTTCTTACAGGATTATAATCACCTTATTTTCCTCTTCATAAAAACGTCGTTCGTTTTCAGCGGTTTTGCACTTTGCTTGTAACTCTTCTGCTTGACCTTCGGCGTACAACCGGCGAGCATCAGCGTCTTTTAAATTGCGTTCCAATTTTGCAATTCTAAAACATGTAAATGCCTAAATGCATCATTTCAAAATACCGATATATTCACGATTAAAGCAAAGTTTGACTTTTCAGTTATAGTGATAACTTTTTTATCGATTCCAAAAAAACAATTTTAACAATTTCCTTTCACAAAAAAGAGCACAATGTAGAAACCGCAACCAATTATTTCAGATTCGACACTTCTGTTCAGCTTGCAATATAAGCGATAGTTCAATAAGATCAATTACCTGAGAAAGGCAAAACATATTTTTTTAATCGATTACGAACGCAATATCTAAGCTACGAAACTTCATGCTCAAGCTACTGAAAATACTTTAGAGTTGGCGTACTTTGCTTTCAACTCATCTGTTTCGCCTCGCAATTTCCCATTTTCAATTTGTAACCTTGCTCGATCCTTGGCAGTATCATCGAGTACACGCCGTGCGTCGGCTAGTTCAGCTTCAAACGCCTCGCGTACACTATCACGTTCCTAAAACACCGCAATAGTTCAATACAATTTTTGTTTCCAACTAGCGAGAAACTCAAAACATTTAATTCGTCAGTTCAAATAGCTTGAAAACCACTACCATTAAACGATTTCACACTACAGGAAAGGTTATCTCAAGATGGACCATTAATAATAAAAAGATTAAAACTGAGACTGGGACTATGCGAATTTGCAGAATAATATACGAATATTAGTCGGAAGAGAAATAATAAGTGGGGGTGACTTTTACTAAGTGGTGGGCCACCCCCCTTCAGTAGGGAACCTCCACAGTAACAAGGCCAAATTACTTTTAAAAACAGTACACTTACCTTAATCACTGATTCCTCGGCAGTTTTAATTCGAAAATTCAGCGCTCTATTTTCCAATTCCAGTTGTCGGACTCGATCCATATATTGAGCCAGACGATCATTTAAACCAATTAGCTGTTCCTTCTCTTCACGACGCGACAATTTGGTCGCACTTAAAGGCGATTCATCTATGAAACAAAAAAACAAACTCGCGAAAATCTTTAAGCGAAAATCTAAGCAATATAAAACCAACGGAATTTTGATACGTTATATTAACGATGTATCAAAGTGGCAACAAAAATTCAGATGCGGTTTCTGGTTCAGCAAGAACCAAAGGTTCGAAACAGAACAAGATTGCTCTCAAACAAACACTTAAAATCCTTACCATTGGAATAAATACCACTACTCGCGCTACCGCCGCTAGAATACACCGTTGAAGTCACCGTGGTTCGTTTAGACCGAGTACTCGCCATATTATTTTAATCGAATTGTTGGAAGCTAGTTTTAGCCAATAACAGAACCCGCAAGTATATATTATTATTTAATTGCACCGCGAGACTCAAATTATATATACGTGAAACCAAAGATGAAATGCTGTTTTGTAATGGAATGTTCACAATATTGTCTAACGCAGCTGGATCAGGAAAATCTACAACAAAAATATATTATATGTAAGTAAATATATACGTATATATTATATATGTATAAATGACCAAGGTTCTACCGGATAAATACCTAATAAAAATTGATACGCAATCGCGACACCAAAACGAGACTTTTTAAATAAAAAATTACGTAGTGTTGTCTATATAGAATAGTTTGCCGGATCCGGTACTACGTGCTCAGCTCGACATGAGGATTAAAGTGCGACCGAATATAATCTGAGGTTAAATTTCACCAAAAATCCATCTTCGTAGAAGAGATGTCCCAGGGCAAGGATTTTACTCGGTGCCGCGACAGGGGCAGCAAAATTCCATTAAACTAAAAATTTATGTACCTTTTTCGTATGCATGTACCTGGGAGTAAGATATCCTTTTTATCATATCGCATCACGCAACATCTTATTGATACTCCCATGTTGTGAAGTTAGTGTTAATGCATTTGTTATTTGCAAACTTTTACTGTGTGTGCTGCGTTTGGATTTTGGCTAAAGTGTGCAACGGGATATTGTTTTTCTGGTGCCGTCCCTTGTACCGTATGGCCGAGGCCGCGGTATTATTAATGTAGTATATAGAAGGTATAAACATTCCGCACTCACGCAAAATCGCTGTTACGCATATGGCGCTTGAAAGTTTTGGAATGCTAAGTAAGACTTTTTCTAAAAGTGTGAGCTAAATATTAATTGAGTCACTGTGAGTGAGGCCCGTTGAGGTGGCGAGCCCGCATTAGATAAGTACGTAGGGGTGTTTGCCTTGGCACTGTGCTTACGTATACCCTGAAAGGAAATTTGAAGTAGCACACCGTTTAAACGTCCTTGTTCACGAGTAGCGAAACAGGTTTCGGACATTTCAGAATGCAAACTCTCGAAGCTACATTCATGACAGCAACCACGCTAATAAGACTTGTTTAAGCAATCTTACGAGTTACGACAATCCTCTCGTAACACCACATATACTTCGCGCTAAAGTTTCCGGCTGTTCTAGTACTTGCGTGCCACGTATGGACACCATATGGCAAGCCGCGAAACGTTTAGTTACTGTAATAATACTCAATAGAGATTTTACGTGAAAACATGGGAATATTCATGAAGTTTTTCATGTGCTTATTTCTACAGTTTCCACTGACGCTTCAAAGTACCTAAATTTTGCAATTCTCCGGTCGGATGAGCATTCCCTATCTTGTAACCCTCAGTCTTATAAGGGCCCAAAAATCGAATATATACAAGAAAAGTAAAATCTCCAAATTACTCACCAATTTTGAGGTAGAATTCAGTGTAATATAGTGATGAGATACAAACGTAACAATTTTCTGCTTGTGATATATATACATACAAGTTACAATAACCTAAAACATTATTCAAAAATTAGTCAGAGAATAATTTAAATCAGAAAATTCCGTATTGAGCGAAGCGAAACCGTTTTATATTTTGTGTTCGGAAGTCGAAAGGCGGATGTCCGTTCGTCCGTCCGTACGTCCGAAAAGAATCTCAGGAACCGCTGAACCGAATTTGATAAACTTTTTTGTTTGAAACCATGTTATCCTGCCGTGTTAACATCGCATTGGTGTTTTAAAATTTTAAGCCGTTTATTTGCTACAGGCTAATTTGCATAATTGGTTAAGCCTAAATTGGGACTTTTCAAGATATTTCACAAATGTTAGGGTTACAATCAATCAAACTTCAACAATAAATTGTTTTTTGATGCGAAGAATCTGAATGAATAGTTCACAAAGCTCCAAAACCGATAAATGAATACGTAGATGCTTGTCCGTTGTTATGCTGTAAAGTTCTGCCGGCAGCAGTCGAAATGTAGAAAGCCGACAAAAGACTAGTAAAGTAAAGCTCCTAAAACCACTACCAGTCGGGTATTGCACGATGGAATACCCAAATAAATAGCACACACGTAAAAAACACGTACTAATACACATAACGCAGTAGCTACGCAGTACACAGCGTAGTGCACTATTAAACAACGCAAATAATAAAAGTAGTTGAGGCAATGCCGCAATAGCTCAGTTGCAGGATGCGAAGCGGAATTGGAGCAGCAAATTTATACCGGAATCGGAATCGAAGTACAAATTTTGTGAACGGATAATCAGTGCTTATAAACGCGCACGATCCACAGGATTATGTGAAATTATACTAAAACTGTTCCAGAATCGGCGTAAAAAGGCTATACCCGCCTTCGGATCGCTGGAAAATCCCCGTTTTCAACCAGTCCTGACCTGACATCGAGTCCCATCGTGGTCACCATGTCAGGTCAGAACTTGCAAAAACGGGGATTTTTGACTGATCCGAAGGCGTTTATGGTTTAGTTTTGCGATACGCAGGTGTTACTTGTTGTGACATGCGGATGAATAGACAAGTAATATGTACCTTGGTTTTTCCATGTTTTTACTGTTGCTGCATATGAACGCACTACATATGCAGCAGTAATTTTTACCGATGTGCAGCATCAGCATGAGGTTATTACTTGCCTCCATGCATCCGCATATCACATGTAAGTCTAGGTAGGAACCGGGACACCAGACCTTTATACTAAGCAGCTGGAAACGGGTGGTTTCGAACTAGCGACCTTCTGCGTGTCAGGCAGACGCTGTTACCACTGCGCCACACAGCCCGCCTCTCCAACTGCATTTTCGTCGACTATATGTGTCGACTGTACAACATAATGTGCATTGCATTTATTGCATATGCACCAGGACAAGCATGTCTCACATGCTTACATGACCTTATTTTTAAGAAGGTCGTCCCTTGACCGTCTATCCTGTTTTCGACTGAATACCGTGCTCATAGCGCGGCAATTTGCCACTGCGCTCACGTCGTTGCCTCCATCTCAGTCAAGGTAGGAACTGGGACATCAGACCTGTCTACCAAGCAGCTAGAAAAGCGGGTTACGGGTGGTTTCGAACTAGCGACCTTCTGCGTGTCAGGCAGACGCTGTTACCATTGCGCCACGCAGAAGGTGGCTAGTTCGAGACCACCCGTATCCCGCATTTCCAGCTGCTTGGTAAAATGGTCTGATGTCCCTCAGTTCCAACCTAGACTGATATGGGGGCCACGCCGTGAGCGCAATGGTTAAACTGCCGCGCTATGAACACGGTATTCAGTCGAACATAGGATGGACGGTCAAGGGACTTAAAACTGTTCCAGAATCGGCCGGAAACTAGACCATACCCGCCTTCAGATCGGTCGAAAATCCCCGTTCTTGACCAGTCCTGACCTGACACACACTGAGCTGCTAGAACATTGATAGACAGAAGACTTTCTTATCTTTAAAAATTATAATCATTTCCAGATGTTTAGTTTTTAAGTTATATAAATTCCGGAACCGGTTTTGACCGGAAAATAAAAAAGGGTCCGGGTTTGTGTTGTTAAATATTCCGGGTCCGGGTCTGCATTTGCATTCTTAAACATTCCAGGCCCGTATTTTCATTTGCATTATTCAAAATTCCGGTTCTAGGTCCAGGTATTTATTTTTAAATGTTGCAACTCTAATTTCAATTTTTATATATATACGTTGCGTTTTCATAAAAATAAATTAACCGAACAACAATAATAAAACTAGGAATGATTTAAACTAGCTACGACATTCATTTAAAACACAATAGTTGGGTTGCTGAAAAATAACTTAAGTTGACCCTTGACTTAAGTGCGGATTTAACTTAACACAAAGATTCATTATACGACTGGGTTGCAGAAATATGAACCCGTATTCTCAAATGTGTACAGCGCCGATCACGAGCAGGTAATAAGGCCTATAAATTTCAAACCAGCCAATCAATAAGTATAAAATTTGCACATTAATTGTATTTGAGCGTTGATACTTGTGACCCAAGTTGACATTTGCAGCTTGCTGCAGTTCACTTATTTGAAAACCTATTCTTGACTGGTGATAGGTCCTACACACATTTGTGAACACGGATCACGAAGTCAGATTCCAAAATAAATTATGATTTAATGCTTAAGTTTTGAAACTTTAAATAAAGTGCCGTTTCCTGCCGGCATTGTATTAACCTAAATTAATGGTTGGTATTGTTAGCGCAAATTTTAAGCTACTAGCAACTTTGCAGTAGACTATTGACACCTACATGCTTGGCCATTTTTAACGAAAATTTCAAGCTGTCGTTTCTTTTGTTCATCTTTACTGGATACTACTGCAGTAACAAAATAGGGGGAGTGATTTGGCCTCTCCAGAGGGTACCCCTGTTATTCGGTTTTACGGAGTTTTATTTATTTTTAAACCGCCCTCCGCCGCCCTTTGGTACTGATATTGCAACTATCCGTTGTAAAACGTTTATTTGTCTTATGTCAAAAGTTTGAGCGATAATGCAAGGTTATACTTTAGGAATAAGAATGTATTTTCAAAACTTAAGTATGCTAAAATTTTCGAACTGAACTTTACTTGGCCCTGGAATCATTTATGCGCTACAAACAGGTATAATTGACATTTATGGACTCTAGTTAGGGTTTAGGGAATGTATCCGGTTACGGACTCTTTAGGGATACGGATTCCTATTGATTGGGACTCAAAATGGGTGCCACCCTCCTATTACCCCCTTATTCGGGTCACTACAGAAAGCTCGGTTCTAAACAGTTTCATTCGTTTCATGGAAAAATAGCGTCTTAATAGTCTTAGTTTATATTTTTAATAAATGTAATTCAAAATTTAACATTAAGCTAAACCAGTCAATCAACGCAAAAAATGACGCAATTCAACTAGCGCGTCGCTTACACAGTATTGTGCATGAAAAAATTCTAGATTTCTGAACTGCTGAAAATAAATTTTTGGTTCCGCAGTTACATTCCAAATATGTTTGAGATCCCAAAAGTGAAAGTATATATTCATGTCTTAAAAAATTAAAATTTAATTGAAATCATAAGCGAGGTTATGAAGAGAAAATCGGCATTATGTTTCGATATATTGGACAAGAGTGGGTCCTGAAGATTTGGACCAATATTATATACTTTTAGCGGTTCAACAACCAAAACATATTCCTTACTTTTTCCTACGTTACTTTCAGGGCCGTTCCGGGATCTGGAGGGTCTGTAAAAGAGTAGGCTTACATTCTCACATATTTACATTTTTATAAAATGTAATTGGTTGTGCGAATTTCAAGTTTTACTACAGTACAACTTTACAAACATGCAATGAGTTAAAAAACGTTTTCAAACAATCGTAAAAGGGTAAAGATTTTACATTTAAAGACAACGTAAGGATTGGAATTCGAGAAATTTTGTCTCAAAATTTTTGTATTTTTTACAATTTTGTTGATATATATTTCATTTTTTTCAATTCTTAAGCACAGTATGAAGTATATCACAGTACCTAAATTCCGATGAGTTGATTAATCAACTCGGAAGGAAGAATTGGTTTTTTCTGGCTATTTCTGAGTCAATAACAGTAAACATTAACTCAGTCTGAACTGATTTAATTCCAAGTGAGTTTATTAATTAAACTTTTGAGTTTAATCAATTCAGATTCTGAGCTGTGAAAGGCTTAATTCAGAACTCAGTCCCCTGAGTGGATTCAACTCATTCTGAGTTAAAATTAACTCACTTTAATTAATCAACTCCTCCGGAATTAACTCAACTCAGAGTGAGAATCAGCTCAACTCAGAGTGAGTTAAACTTGACATTTATTAACTCAAAAATAACTGTTAACTATTCGTCTGAGTTGATTAATTAACTCATTGAAATTTACAGTGTAACTTTAATAAATGTCATCAGTCATGAAAGCTTAAAAGTAATTTTTTTTCGATAAATATTACTACATTAGTACATATTTTGTTTGTTATAACTACATCCGCTTTCTATTATGTAGCAGGGTGCAACCGGAGGTGAAAATTGTTAAATTGATGTTCAATACGGTAATTTTAGCAAATATCTGTAAGCCGTAAAACGATGTTAATCCTATGTGTTTTACACTTATTTTTCTGCGAAATTTTGGCACTTTTTTACTAGAAATTGTACAAAAGTTAGAATGAAACACTTCAAACAAATAAATTTTGTAAAATTGTACAAAATGACACTACCAAAGTTGCCACAACCTTTGGCAGAAATTCTACCAGAGCCGGAGTAGTTGAGTTTCTGTCGAAGCCGGGAGAAGACCTCCGGTTGTACTCTGTTATGTATTTTTGGGTAGACCTTTTCTGATATTCTCAAATGTGTAGCACCTAACACCAGTAGTGATGGGCTCCTGCTTCGAATCAACCAATCAAGAACTTCGAAATTTGGCACATGTTTTTATTTCATCGTTTCCACTTTTGAGTCGAACTTGGCTTCATTGCTAAATTGTATTAAAGCATGAAATTTTATTTCTTTACTCGATTTCTGTGTGGATTATGCACCGCGTTTTTAGTACACCAACGAATTTTTTCGACTACTTCCAGACAGAGATCCGGCGGACACGTCTTTAAATTTCTCCAAGTCCATGGATTCGGTTGATTTTTGAACAAAAGAAGCACCATTTTTAAACGCACTATCCAAATCGTGACCCCAACAGTTGGAAACTTGTCGCTTTCCTTCTTGTTGGCCATCACCTCCGGACGATGCACTCCTGTAATGATTCATCAGCACTCTTCTATGGGTCCTCCGGCGATTTGACGCTAGTAGCGATGTGGGAGAAATATCAGCAGACGGTTTTACTCTTGATCGGTGAATTAAAGGAGAACCAAGGTGTAGTTCTGGGTATACTTGATAACCGGAGTTTAAAAGATGGCTGGGAGAGTTGACATGAGTGGAAGATTTAGCAGGAGTAATCATTGGGACTTTTTCCGATCGCCGAATGTGCTTTGGAGGACGACGGCGGGCTGATCCATTTGGATTTGGTTGCGCGTTGGCCGTAGACGGACTCGAGGGCCGATTGAAAGTGTTAAGACATCGAAAATGGGGTGAATCTAAAAGTGGAAAACGTTCAACATACATATACCAGGGTGTAACCGGAGGTGAAAAACACCAACGCCGGAAGTAAACAGATTTTGTCGAAGATGGAAGTGAAACCGGAGTTGTGGAAAAAATAGGCATTAATTTAACTATAACGTGTTGTTAAATCATTCAGATTTACGCTGCCTTTTAACAAAATCTCGGCAATTTTTGCCTCAAAATTGTACCAAAAGTTAAAACGAGACGCGCTAAACAAATAAATGTTATAAAAATATGCAAAAATTTTACTACCGAAATTTGCCGGAGCATCGTGCAAAAATTCTACCACACCCGGCGATCAATCTTATGTCGGAGCATAAGGCATACCTCCGGTTGTACCCTGATATATACATATATGTTTGAAATTGAAAATTGTTTCGTTTAACCCATTCTCACACTAATTTTTTTCAATTTCATCAAAGACAGCACAAAATTGATTCAAAATGTTTGGTTATTAACGAAAAAGTTTCTCCTTCAATCTATAAAATTGCCAACAAAACTTACCATTTTCTGAAAACTGCGTCGACATATTCGCCAAGGCGGAAGTTGGTGTTTGAGTTCCGGTTGAATTCGAACTGCTGGACGGTGACAGAGTTCCGTTTTTTATGCTTTCCGACGACGAATTTTCCGCAATTCCAACTGCGGTGTTTTCGTATTTGCAATGAAGTCGTTTAAAATTTTGAATTAAGCCTTTTGTTGGACGTTCCGCTGTTTCGATAACGTTCCCCGGAACATATTTCGCATTGGTAAATTGTAAATTCGCAAGTGAGTTTCTATCCAAATTTTTGCTGATTGGCATTTGATTTGTCGCTTCCTTTTCGTTTTTGTTCAAAGCCGACCCGGAAAAGTTTTGGACGGTGGCGGTGTCATTTGATATCGATTGCCTTTGATGTTTTCCGCCAAAGGATCCGGTCGTTTTTCCGATGATTTTTTGTTGACTTGTCGCTTGGGTGTCTTCTTTGTTCAAAGCCGACCCTGGGAATTCAACGATTTCAGCGGTGTCTTTTAATTTTATGCTTTGATGTTTTTCGCCAAATTGATCGATTTTCTTCGCATTATTCATTACAGTCGGCGTATCCTTTGAAGTTGTACCAGTCTCCATGATGTGATCTGACGTGCATGCGACGCCTTCTTTGTGTTCCCCGCTATAAAACTGCTTTTTCTCGGTGATTTCTGTATCTATTTTTTCTTGTTTCCGAGCGATATCAGGTATGTTAGAACGGCCGCTGCTTGTTGTGCTCAATAAATCTTTTCGTTTTTTAGCTTCGTTTGCGAATCCATATTGTATTTTTCCACAACTGTCTCCGTAAACCCAAGTAGCCATCTTTTCATCAAGGATTTTCTTGTCAGATTCTTGGAGTTCCTCTGAACACCGTTTAGGTTTGTTTTGCCCAAAATCAAGGCTTGATTCCGTTAGCGGATCCCATTTACTGGGTCCTGGTTCATTTTCATTGTTGGCACGGCTAAATAATGTCAGTTCTGATCTGCGCACTTTGTTGTTGGTGTTTAATAAATTTCGGATTGAATCTTCAAGCTAAAAGCTACATACTCCGTCTAGACTTAGTCTTGAAAATCTTGCCAGTATTAACCATCTCTTGGTTGCTACTTGTTGCAATTAATTGCACTGCACAATGCATGCAAAACTATACCCAATGCACAGTGTTTAACAATTGTATTCCTGCGTTTGCACACGTTTATTGGGTTTTTTCTTCAATTAAACAAATCTGGTCAAATACTAAGAGCCTAATTGATTTTGAAAATGTTTGGTAAAACAATTGATGTTGAACCAAGTCGTTGGATTGACCTAGGCTGATAGTAGGGGTGTGTTCATTGGAAGACAGAGGAACCGGAACATTTGGACGCTTTGGCTTAGGATTAGGCTTGTAACTAGGTCGACGTTTAGTCTAGATTTAGGATTGCGGTTTAGTTTTAAGCTTAGGCCCAATTGGCCGGTCTTTATAGTAATCATGGACCGCTAAGTTCAAGGCATTGGGCACAAAATTGACTTTCGCAGTTACCTCCACAGTGGAAAAGTTTTGCTTTGACTTTGGCTTAGACTTAGGCTTAGTTATAGGCTTAAATGTTTAAGCTGACGATTATTTTGTACAACTGCTGGCGCTCTCGGGTCTTATTGGGCCTTTTGCGGAGAGCAGTTTTTCACTGCGGGGCGGGGAGACTCCAAATGTGCCCCCTAAACGTCGATGCTCATTTTCAGACATATTTTCTCTGTAATACAATTAACACCAACTACAATGAAAAAGCAACCTTAGCTGAAACCTGAATCAAGCACACCGGCTTATGATAAATATAGGAGTCTGTCCGTTGGTATAAACAGGAAGACAGGGATCTGAGAGACTAGAAATATTTAGGCTCAGAATTAGGCTTACGTTTAGACTTGCACTTTAGCTTAGAATTAAAGTTTTTTTTGCCAGACTTTATTTCTAACATTTCAGACTGTGAAAAATATTAAATTAAATATTTAAAGTTCGAAATTGTACCAACTTTAAACTCATTGTCAACGCGAAATTCGTCAACGGACTCGCTGGCTGAATCAGACTCGTCACTATGTATCGTTGTACCTTGGGTGAAATCTTGATTTACCCTGAAATCTACTATACCCCGGATGAGTTCATCGTTCACATCAGACAGGTTTAAATCGATTCCATTGTCAGCAAAATTTGGGTTGTTAACAACGGATTGTGAATTATTAGCAGAACAACAGCTTTCGTTATTATTATTGTCACAACTGCGACCCGAGACATTTAGCAACATCCGCGGTGATCGTTTAAGCCGTGTCGGTCGGTCAGTTTCCGGTTCTGACTCCAGTTCTTGCTCACAATCACGACATCCGCCGTCAATTTGATCTTGGTTAATATCGGTGTTTTTGTGCTGAATAAATTTCGCCTTCGAAACAAAACCAAATTCTTTGTCAAAGTTCAATTTTGAACCAGTAATTGCCAAATTTTCAAAGTTATAAGTCACAGTTGGGGTGTCTTGTTCCGCTGAGGGCCAAATATTTTCCGCAGAGGTCGAAATGTATCGATTCAATTTTCGTTTTGGCTGTTGATTAGCTATGTCATTTTTGTCGTTTAAATTATTCACCAACTCAGTTGAGGGCACGTCAGCGCTTGGCGACGCGTCTATAATTGGCGACAAAAGAGTCGGACCGCAATATCCAGCGGATACATTCCATGAATGGTACATTCGAGAAGCTGGGAATGCTGTTATGCTCGAGGGTGTACTTCCTTGTAAAGAAAAATAATAATTTCGGCTACAGCCATTGTAGCCAGCAGCCCCAAGTCGTGCTCCTACATCTAATGCTTGGCCATTTTGATTGGGGCTCCACTGTCTCTGATTGGCTACTTCCGCAGATTCAATAGGAACTGTGGCACCTGTCGGACCAGTAACAGAATCACTTCCATTTGAAATATAACCATGCAAAGTATCAACACGAAACCGAGTTGCACCATTAGAAAATGAGCGATAATGAATTGAATCTTTACTCAACGAGCTTCTTGGAGCTGTGTTCGAAATGGTGTTGGCAAATTTCATTGGTTGATGTTATAGCTAGTTTTTGCAACGGTTGCCGATTGGTTAGATTTTATGATGGGCGGATGATAGTGTCACGCGACATTTTGCGCACGCTTACTATATGCGTAATTTATTATGGCCAAACGCTACTGATTATAGACTGCAGTAAAACGGTTTCAGATGCAGGTATCTTCTGAAAAAAAAACAATAAAGAACAGAAGCGGAACAGTATTATAAGCATATTCCTAAGCCTAAACCTAAGCCTAAGCCTAAGGCTAAAACTAAGCCAAGCAAAAAAATAGTCGAAAGCTTAAGCTTACCCCATTGCTGTCCCACATAAAAACGTTCCGCCCCTGATCTTTTACATGGGGCAAACCTTTTAAGCCATAAGCTAAGTTTGTAATTAGTACCGATCAGCATTAGTTTACAATGCTTACAAGTGTTATTGTATATGCAACTTGTCTTTATGTCCCTAAACGTTGCACGTTTATGAGTTAAAGCGATCATACCACGAAGATTTGTTCATACAAATTTTCAGAACCTCTGGTAACACTGCACTTATGCTTCGTCAACGTTTTCTGGACGTTTCCGTGACAGTTGCTGGATCTCTTTTAACATCCATTTTACGAATATTAAAACATTTCTTAACAAAACCGTTGCATAATCGAGACTTTCCGTAATTTCTTAACGGTTCGGGTAAAACTTCATAGCTCAAGGGCGTCCAGAAAATGGTTCGGTCCTGCATCTTATAATTTAAACCAAATACTGTTAAAATAAGCATTATGAATAAGTACCATTTTCTTCGTACACTGCAAAAATGATGAGTCAAATTGACTGTCTTCGAAATAAGCTCTACGGGACTACACAAATTGAATCAAAATTCGACTCCGCCAGAGTCGAATTCGATTCACTGAGTTGCACGTTTGAGTCAAACGGAATCGAATTTAAATCAGTATGTGCAGTCCCAAAAAGCTTATTTCGGCCAGAGTCGGTTTGACTCATCATTTTTTGCAGTGTAACTTAACGTAGAAAAACAGTTAGAAAATATAACAGAAAATCTAAAAACTTAAAAGCAACAGTCACACAAGGAAGTATAATGTGCTCCAACATTTACGTAGCTTATTTTAGTTCCACGACAACTAAAATGGCACATATGCGTCGTGGTCCAATTGTAAAATAATATTTTCTGTTCCCTTGAGTCGAACAAAAAGTCAACCAAAAGCTCATATTGGTTTAAAATTTTGAACCAAACCATTCAACGGACGGTTGTAATTTTGAAAACAATCAGCTTTTTGAATTTAAATTTGACATTTGCCAAAATTCAACCAGAATTGGAAAGTATTTTATTTCAGAGCGTAATTACCATAGCTGAACAATGCTTGTAAAAGCCAGTGTAGCGAGTGAGAAAATTTGTTGACTTCTGTAGGTTATTCTACAACGTGCAAAAGTGTCTTGTTTTTCTACTCTTTAGAAATTTCAGGATGATATGTCCTCCCCTGTCTACCGTTATATTCGTCCGTTTACAGAAATCTTAAACTCGAAAAACTGGTTTCAAAGTTTTTTCGCCATGAAAATGACAATTTAAGTACTTTTGGTTATTAGGTTCGTTTTTCGTTTAAAATTCACTTCAATCAGAAACCAGGGGCGCATTTATACCGGATGCTGACGCCACCAACAGTTCTCGTAGCGTTCCTCTGTGAGTTAAATGGTTAATTTAGCTATAATTTTAATACTTTGGTACTTATTATATTGTGGATACATTTCTTACTTAAAGAATAGTTTCATACGCCGAATATTAACCAAAAACGTTTTCACCTACGGAATAAGCATAAAACATCGTACCTACTTTGCAATAACGAGTCCATGCTGTCTGAGATAAATCCGTAAATTTAATTTACAATAATATTTTCAACCCCCTGGACAGTTTACAATCAAATTCAGTGCCAGTAGCAGCGGCGGATCCAGAAAATTTATTATAAAGACGCCACACGACTTAAAATAGTGAAAAATACTCGCCAGCGAAACGTTTCTTCTAATACGAAAAGTAAACAAAAATTTTTGGGGTTTGATGGTCTATTTTAGCGGGTCTTGACCCAGTTACCCCGTTTAGATCCGCCAGTGTTAACTGGCTTTAGACGCTAAATACAACACAACAAAGACACGCTGATGAAAAGTAAATGGTTCATTTTATATCCTTGTGAACCCCCATTATGACAATGATTAAACGGCTTAAGCTTATTTTAGTCAAAAAACCGAAAAATTTCTTCAAACTTGCAAAAAAAAATATTTCAAAGCCTTTTTGCGTTGTTGTTGTTAGCTGAGAAGGTAATTTGTTTAGGCTAAAACTAACCACAACACATTTAGAATGGCATATGGTCTAATGAAGGTGCTATCGCGGCGGTCAGGGAAACATTTGAAGTCTTTGGGTCATAAGTTGTCTAAAATTTCGGTTACAAATTAATCAAAAATTTCTTTAACGGTCGCTAGATTTTGTAAGCAACGTTTTGATTTGAAATTCATACCGGTGGTATTCGCTAAGACCCACCCGCCTTCACCTTTGACAACTGCCATTAGTGGTTAAATTCGCCACAGCTAAACTTTTAAGCACCGCGTTGCGAGACTGGGAACGCCATGAACAAGCGAAAACTACCTAAAGAGTCAATCTATCTTGTAACGCGTTTAAGCTTCTGATTTTGTTCACAGCGGCCCTACAATGGATAGGAGAGATATTCTTACAAAATTTCACCACAGAGATGATTTGACAATTTAGTGGCTTTAGAATAACCCCTACAAAATCCTTGAGCCCAAAAAATTAGTCGGTTGATAAAATGGCTCGCCAAAAACTTTAGCTAAGGTTATATACCCTTTTGAACTGAGTTCATTTGTCGGTCTTTTTAGTGGCCGCTACACTAAAGTTTCAGTCCCAGGCAAAGATCATGGATCGTGAATGGCACAGGTCCAACACAAACGGCGGTAAGCTGTCAAAATGAATAAATAGGTTATCGATTCCTTTGGGTGGGGCCTTTGCCAGAATGATCCTACTTTTATACGCCTTTGACTCGAGTTCGAAATGTTTTTGTTTATATTTTATATGATAAATATGTCAACGACACAAATCAGGAATCGCTTTTGAACAAAAGTTCCTTTTATTAAAATGTGACCGTGGCCGAAATAAATCGAGCCAGAGATTCGGCGATTTTATTGAAACGTTGTATGTTTTAGACCGGTATTGTCAAATATGCGGGCCCATGCAATGAACAGGGGCGGAACGTTTTTCTGTGGAACTGCAATAGAGTAAGATTAAGCTTTAGACTAATTTTTTTGCTTGGCTTAGGCTTAGGCTTAGGAATAAACTCATTCTTATGCTTAGGCTTAAGCTTAGGCGTAGGCTTAGGAATAAACTCATTCTTATGCTTAGGCTTAGGCTTAGGCGTACGAATAAACTCATTCTTATGCTTAGGCTTAGACTTAGACTTAGGCTTAGGCTTAGGAATATGCTTAAATACTGTGTCGCGTCTGTTCTTTACATTGGCCAATATGTGTAGCACGTAAACCAGTGTTGATAGGTCTTGTAACTTTCGAACCAGTAAATACTAACGTTCGAAAATCACCATTCACTTTTGATGTTTGCTACTTTTGTAACAATTGTGAGTTCAACAAATGCAATAGTTTAGTGAGTTTGAGAACCTATTACTAACTGATGATAGTTACTACATACATTTCAGAATACAAAATTGATGTGTCCCAATGAAAAATTTGTTTCAAATAAACTAGAAAAGATGATACGTAGGTGTAAAGCTATGAAGAAAACCTCACGAACGAAGCGAGCGAGAAGTTAAATGTAATTTTAGTAGAAATTCTCGTTCCGACGGTACCAAAATGATCCTTGGTACGTGACTGGGGGGTCCAGAAACCACCGATTTTCCTAATAACCAGCCTATCCCAAACTTAGTGAGCACTGACTCGTTGCTGCCTGTTAATTTGATCAACTAGAAGTCAACAACGCTACACACAGCCAAATGTTGATGTTTACTTGAATATTTGACCAAAAAAATGTTTGGTGTCGTCAAAAACCTGTACCAAGCGTATCTTGTGCTGCTAAATTAGACTCATTTGCTGTACGTTTAGGAAAGTTTTGGTTAAAAATATTTGTATGTTTCTAGGACTGGCTGTAGGCCAACTGTCCCGTTATTAAAAGTACACTTCAGTGCAGAACAAACAAATAATAACGATATTTCTAAGATCGCTTTAAAAATCTTACGCAATTTTCACAATATCATGCGTACACCAGGTGACTTTTGAGGAGGCAGTGTGATGGACACTGAAGATGTTTTCCTTTCAGTGCGTTGCATACTGAAGCTTTTTGGTTTCAGTATGAAGCACACTCAATCTAAATTGCTTCAGTATGCTGTACACTGACGCCAAAAAGGTTCAGTGTGCAGCGTACTGAAGCGATTTTGGTTTCAGTGTTCATCACACTACCCCCCTCAAAAGTCACCTAGTGTATGTATGATATTGTGGAATTAATTTACGCTTCAAATTAACACTGGATGGGCTCCAAGAAATTTTATGAGCATACAATCTTGAAAATTTGGATGGAGAATTATACAGGCAACAGGACGAATTTGTATTGACAAAGCCTTTTAATGAGAATGCCTAACTATGAACCAATTTTAGTACTGCACCTGGACCAATCATACCCTCACATTATTTTAACAAATCAAACAAGCTTTAGACTAATTTTTTGCTCAGGCTTTGGCTTTAGACAAAGGTATTAAGCTTATTCTTGCTCCTTAGGATTTGGTTAGGCTTAGGCTTAGAAATACGCTTTCACTACTGTTACGACCCTGCTCTATACATTGGCTGAACTTTGTTATGATACAAAACGAACACAGCATAAAATATAGCAATAAAGCTTAAATCTAAGCCGTATTTAAACGAGCACCATAATAGTTCCGGGTTATAGGGTTTGCGGAAGGACGTACGCAGAAATTCAAAGATGCACACGTGGGTTGCGTTGTGTGAAAATTTTTAAACAGGGGATTCTTGTGTTACAAACTGAAAAAGTATCTTACCCCTCTACAAAAATTTCAAAGCAGTTTTGACCGCTAAAGCATCCCTCCCAGGCTACGCACACGACTTTGCACGGCTTTCAAATTCAGTTGTCAATCTACTTTTGTGCTTTGGGGATTAGGTTATTTGAACAAACAAATCATTTGTCACCACCCACATGTTCCATAAGGATCCAGTTAAACAACCAGGGCAAAGCCACTATTAACGTCGGTAGTAATCGGTCCAACTGGTCATTTTCTTGATTTTGTCAAATGCTTAAACTGCAAAACTAAATTATTTTTTAAAAATTTTAACAAAAAAATGTTAGTAAATTTTAGTTGTTTTTTGTACGGGTTTAAATTGCGAGAAAAGTTTTACTAAATCCGTACTTCTTTGACAACAGATTACTGTAAAGGTAAGTCGATATTGGGATATCGAAGCATTAGAGTATAGGGCACATGTAAAGATCAAGGGCGGAACGTTTTTCTGTGAGACTACAACAATAGAGTAAGCTTAAGCTTTAGACTGATTTTTTGTTTGGCTTAGGCTTTGGTTTAGACTTAGGCGTACGAATGTGCTCATTCTTTACGCTTAGGCTTAGGCTTACGCTTAGGAGGCTTAGGCTGAGGCCTAGGAATATGCTTATAATACTGTTTCGCCCCTGTTCTTTACATTAGCCGAGTATAGGTTGCGTTACACACAACCGCATGTCGTGGAGGTCACCTATGTTAACAAAAACATGGGCAAAATCTATTAAATAGCGAGCGAGAATTTTTAATAAACAAGTTTTGATTACCTACTTCCTCACTTCAGCGCGTGGCGACGCGTAGCGGCGTTCGGCGGAATCCGACGGTTCGCGGCCAGCATAGGCAACTTCAAGTGTGTAAATTTCAAAATATTGTCACGAGACAGATTGAAAATGACAGGAAAAGATAACCAATCACAACTGAAGTGAATATTAATGGATTAATGGGATAAGTATAGCGCAACCCTAACAGATCCAAGAAATTTAGGATCATTTACCTTTGGATATTCTTTCAAATAAATATCCTGGTGTACGCATGATATTATCGAAGTCAAACTGGAAAATGTAACGCTCAACTTGAAAAAGCGTCGTGTGTCGGTCGGAAATAAACATTTTTCATATTCCAGCAACAATTTCACAGAATCATGAGCTTATAAATCATACTAATTTAACGAGTTGTTCACAAAACAAAATCAATATGTCGATGATACAAGGCATGTAGGAACATCGGTCCATGTATAGAATAGGGCCGGATCGTTTTCCGGAGGGGTTATAATAGAGTCAGTTTAAGCTTTAGACTAATTATTTTGCTTAGGCTTAGGCTTAGGAATAGGCTCATCCATACGCTTAGGCTTAGGCTTAGGCTTAGGCTTAGAAATATGCTTATACTACTGTTTCGGCCCGGTTCTGTACATGGGCCGGAACATCTATAGCTAAAAACTATAATGCCGGGTATAATAAAGTCGACCAATGTAAAGAACAGTACGTAACAGTAGTATAAGCATATTCCTGAGCCTTAGTCTAAGCGTAAAAATGAGCTTACACCGAAGCCTAAACGTAAGCGAAAAAACTAGCCTTAAAGCTTAAGCTTACTCTGTTACAGTTCAGCAGCAACACGTTCCGCTCAGGATCTTTTGAATGGGCCAAAAAAGTTTGAACATTGATTCTCAAATGTGTGTAGCATCTATCACCAGTTATTGGTTCAATCTTATATTTTTATGGCTAAACGTGGTATATGTATAGGGATTAGACGAACTAATCAACGTTGAAATTAACCCTTAGTCGCATTAAAATTTTGTACTTCATCATGGATATACTTCCTAAACTTGGATTTGAGCTCGGGATTAACGGGTGTGGGCGGTGTGTACCAACACCACTCAGCTAAATTAATTGACGGTAAAATATGAGGATGTTTTCATTTAACGATTTTAGAAATAAAGGGAATGCGATAATTTTAATTCTTGCAATATTTGCAGCCAATTTTACTTTAAGGGGCGTAACAGTAGATTAAGCGTATTTCTAAGCCTAAGCCTAAGCAAAAAAAGTGTAATCTAGAATCCAAACTTACTGTTTTATGGACCCACCAGAAGCCTGGACACCCCTTAAAGTAACATGGGCCTATTCGCAATTGTGCTTAAAAATCGAACTCAACTCATTTGATTTGTTTTTACGCTTTTGCTTAGGCTTAGGCTTAATATAAACAATAATTTTAAATTATTTATTCATTATGAAAACATTCATTCTTGTACTTTTGGTGGTCGACTCACGTACCCTTGTCTTTGTACACTGCAAAAAATGGTGAGTCAAATTGACCTACACACCTCCGAGAAACAGTCCTCCAGAGTCAAATTCGACTCACTTAGGCGCACGTTTTACTCTGGCGAATTGACTGGTTTGAGTAGTCACGTAGAGCCATTTGACATCTTTGTAGTTTATAAAGCTTTGTAGCCCTTGTACACATTTCTCCACATATATGGTCAAGACTTAGGTTTTAGCTTTACGAAAATGCTTATACGCAAAGGCTTAGCTAACGATTTAGGCAAACCTATTTCTAAATCTGGGCCTAAGCTTAAGTCTAACACAATACTGTTGAAGAAACTGTACAATTGCTGTATTTTGTATTTTTACATAAGTTTTTATTTACATATCAAACCACGTGATAGTTTTCCAGCTATAAAATTTGGAAATATTTCACATTTCTCTTCAAAACAAGACAGGTTTGAGATAAACCAATGATTAAACGAACCTAAACCGCTATTCAAAACCGTTAAAACCCGATAGAATAAAGTTAAAAATAACCTGATATCTTTTAGACAGGCTGTCAAGTACTGTTTAAAATGGATCGAGTTGCTTCAAGGGAACAAGATTATCCACTGTTTCAATCTGGTGAAAAGAAATATATTTTTGAGTTTATCGGAATTTGGATCAGACATAGAATTTCATGCCAAACTGGTTTTACCAACCTAACACCCGTCCAGCCACATGCCTGAGTCTGGCATTTGGGCCATGCAACAGTATGAGCCTAAGCCTAACTATCAACTTAACGATATATATTAGTCTTAAAGTTAAGCCTAAGTCTAATGGCATACACATTAAAAAATAACGCAAACGAATAGCAGTCAAAATAAAACGGAAAACGAATATTGAAGTGTAACAGTTTCATAGAAGCTGTATTTTTCTGCTATTAATACAAGTGAAGCGTGCAAATATTCTTTTGGTTTTGTAAAATTTTTGAAGAAAAATAGCGGATGCACCAAAATTTTGAAGATTTTGGATAAATATTATAATTTTTATTTCATATCGAACAATTGCAGCATATATATGTAATCAAATATTTCAAGATGTATACGTGATTTTTAACAAACTTTGAGTATAAAAATTGACACAATTTCCAGGTATTTCTATAACGGAAAAAGAAACGGATACAGATTTTTACCGGAAACAGATATCCGGCTGGCACCCTGCCTAATCCCAATTAGTGGTTATTCAAGCTTACTCGCTAAATTAGTTCTCTAAAGATTCTCTCAGAATTACGAAAGCTGACACAAAATAACACAACAGCCAATTTTTTCACATTCCCGAAGCGAAAAAAGTTGTATCATTTTTGTCGACGAAGCGTTCGAATGCCGGATTTAGCTCAAAGTAAACGAACTAAAAAAATCAACGGTGATATCAACCGAATCTGAGTCAAATTTACCCCAGTTTCAACGGTGAATGGCAGATGGTATGGTGAAGGTGACGCAACCCAAAGACGTACGTCCACATCGCACAAATTTGCCGTTGCAACACCTGAGCTCGCGTTCAAAATTTTTAAAAGTGCCAAACAAGGAGTTACCGTCATTCTTTCCGCTCCCTGCTCCTATCGGGCACGAGCCGCTCCCTGCTCCTACCGGGCCCGTATCCGCTCCCTGCTCCTACCGTGCCCGTAGCCAAGAGGGGGCGCCAGGGGGAGGCTCAGCGCAACTGGATAAATTTTTGCCAAAATTTTCATCCTTGCTTGTGAGTCATGAAAGCTCTAGAGTGCCCTCCTGCACAATTTTTAGCTCCCCCCTAGCAAGTTGAGCTGGCCATGGCCCTGACACCTACGCTGGTGGGTAATAATTTGCGAATTCATCCTTCATGAAAAAATGGGGAGTCAAATTGACTCTCTCGGAAATAGGCTTTTCCTGACTACACAAACTGAGTCAAATTCGACTCCGCCAGAGTCAAACGTGCGACATAGTGAATCGAATGCGACTCTGGCGGAGTCAAATTTGACTCAGTTGTGTAGTCAGGAAAAGCCTATTTCCGAGAGAGTCAATTTGACTCCCCATTTTATACAGTGTTCCAAAACATGACTTCTGAAATCATAGGGACACGGTAGTGTCACTATTATATGTTTCTTCCAAAAGTGTTCACGTCTCTCTTATGTTTCTATCAAAAGTCTATTATTTCTACTATTCTGTTTTGGTGGTATTTATATACAAACGTATGTCGTTCAAGATCATGGCAACCGGTGTTCATGCGCTATATTCAAAGAAAAAATTGTCGAAGTATTAAACGTAAACGTTTTCATAAGAATCGGAAGCGCAAAGTTTCGCCTTTGTATTTGAATTCAAATCTTGTCGCAAGGTGTTCTACAGAATCGTAGATTGTAACTGTAACGTTCAAGGAAAAACTTTTAAAAACATTCGAATTCAGAATAAAATAAATTAAATATGATGAAGTTTAAAAAAAATCAAAATTTGACAGTTAGTTGGAGTCAATAAAATATTAAAGTTTTATTTTAAAAAATCAATTAATGACACGTTGCATTTTGGTGAGCCCGACGTGATCGGCAAAAGTCTACACAGTGTTTGTTCAAACGTCAAATCAAATTGTTCTGGCAAAAAGCAATTATTTGTTCAAAATGGTCCAATTCGTTTCGATAGCATTAACGTTTGCGCTACGACTATATTGTTACCAAAATTTCGGTTGCAATTATAATGTAATGGAATGGGATAACTTAACTTTTTCGGATATGATAGCAATTTCGCTGATACTTGGGCAATCGTATGCAAAACTGATGTACTGTAAGTCCAACTTTTATAGCAAAAACATCAAGTTGGTCACTGTACAGAGCTCAATGTCGACAATTTGAAATTCTAGACAAGCTACTGCATTAAGGTTGTTGTTAATTTTGTCTGGGAATGTCGAACTCAACCCAGGACCTGTCAATTTGTCAAATTGCAGTAAGTCGACATTGGAACAAATTTTGCAAACACTAAATGAAGATGATGAGAATTTTCAAATGCCTCCGACCAAACGCCTAATAATTGAAACTTTGGATCAATTGGATCAACTTGCCGTAAAGCTTGCAATTAATTTAGTCGAACAGAAAAATAATCAGCAAGAAAACCCTGTTTTTAACCACAGCGCTGCGAAGTCAATTAAGTTGCCTGAATTTTATGAAAAAGACCCAAAAATTTGGTTTCTACAAGTTGAACAATTAATGACTGATGCAAATGACGATGTTAAATTAAACAGCCTTTTACGCGCTCTTCCAACACACATTATTGATGAAAGTGGAGCAAAATTAACAGACGGTTTTGATATGATCAAAAATTGCGTGATTTCTCATTACGGTGACAGTCAAAACCAACAGTTACGGAAGCTTTTAGAAACGCAGCAATTAGGAGACAAAAACCATCTGCTATATTAAGACAAATGCAGCGTTTAGCTCCTAACCACCACGAACTAGTCCGGTTGCGTTTTCTAGAAATGCTGCCAGAAAGCGTGCGAGTTGTCTGAATTTCTCTAGATGGTGTTAGCACAGAAAAGCTTGCTGAAACTGCAGATAAAATTATGGAACAAATCCCAAATAATAATTACGTTCAAGCCGTAAATTACAATAACCAAATGTCGAGTATGGAAAGCCTAACGAAAACAGTTTTAGACTTAACGCAAAGTGTAAACGCATTAATGGTTGCGGTAAAACAAAAGTCTAGGTCACGTAGTCGCAACAATTCTAGAAATAGATCAGCGAGTCGGAATCGGTCTGAATCTCGCACGCGACGATTTAACCCAGACGGCAAATTCTGCTTCTATCATTTTCGATTTGGGAAACAGGCAAACAAATGTGAACAACCATGCGCCTGGATCAACAACTTTACAAAATCGGAAAACCCAGACACTCCGTCTCTGTAGCGGCGATGGGCGGAGTTAACACAATACATATCGCCGCAAGCATAGTTGGCCAGTTTTTGGTTGACAGCGGCAGCGTCAAAAGTTTCTTGCCAATCAGATTTAATGATTCATCATGCACAAAACAGACTAGCAATTTTGTTGCTGCTAACGGCAGCGAAGTCCGCACTGCTGGAATAAAACTTCTCAAATTTTATATTCCATGTCTAAACCGTTCTTTCGAATGGAATTTTATAGTGGCTGACGTTATTCAACCGATACTGGGTTTTGATTTTCTCAGTGCATACGGATTGTTACTGGACTGTGCAACAAATAGTTTGATTCAGAAACAAGAATTAAGTAACAATTTACAACGGCACACGGCAACTGTAGATATTAGTTGCACCACAGTTTGTGCTCTTAAACCAAAAACATACGGCACAGAAATTGCAAAATTAATGCAACAATATGCAAGTGTATTTGGTCCAATATCACCAAATCATAAAATTTGTCACCCAATTGTACATCATATCGTGACAAATGGAACACCTGTTTTTTCCAGACCCAGAAGATTATTTGGAGAAAAGTTAACAATTGCAAAACAAACGTTTCATAAATTAGAAAACCAAGGTGTTGTATATAGAGGCGAAAGTGCATGGGCTACGCCACTTCATATGGCGCCGAAACAAGACGCTAAAAATCCTTGGCGACCATGTGGCGATTACAGACAATTAAATGTAATAACTGTTCCTGATAGGTACCCGATGCCAAATATTGAAGATTTGACAAATGATTTACAAGGATGCAAGATATTTTCAAAGTTAGATCTTGTATCTGCATTTAACCAAATACCTGTAGCACAGGAAGACCAACAAAAAACTGCCATTACGACTCCATTTGGTTTGTTTATTTATCGTCGTATGCCATTTGGATTAAGAAATGCCTCTCAAACATTTCAACGATTAATGGACTTGGCATTAAAAGTTTTTTCATTCGCAAAAGCTTATATAGATGATAGCTAGTAAAACCGAAGCTGAGCATATAGATCATTTAAATATTATATTTAAACGTTTGCAGGAATTCGGTTTGCGATTAAAAGCAGAAAAATGCCGATTCTTTCAACATTCAGTTAATTTCATTGGTACAGAAATATCTGCAAACGGATTCAAACCAATTATTAACAAACTGAATGCAATTGATCAATATGAATTATACCTCAAACCATACGAGAGTTAAAACGGTTTCTCGGAATGGCTGGATTTTATCATAGATTTGTGAAAGATTTTTCAAAATTAGCAACTCCACTTACCACTCTGACAAGAAATTGCAAGTCAAAATCTAGCGCAGTTATAAAATGGGACAATATTAGTAAGCAAGCGTTTGCTGACCTTAAAGTTGCACTCAAGAACAGCGCAACTTTATCTTTTCCGCGCAAAAATGCAACATTCGAACTAACAACTGACGCATCAAATGTTGCAGTTGGTGCAGTTTTACACCAAATTACATATGATAATAAGGAACCGATAGCGTTCTTTTCAGCAAAATTAACCGAAATTGAAACAAAAAAATCAGTTTTTGATCGTGAACATTTGGCAATTTACCTCAGTTTGAAACGATTTAGTTGGTTACTAGGACAACCGTTGGTAATTAAAACAGATCATAAACCGTTAACAACGGCATTACGAAAGTTAAATCCAACACCACAACAAAGTCGATGGTTGTCATATATTGCCGAATTTACCGACGACATTCAGCATCTATCTGGAGTGGACAATATTGTTGGGGATGCTCTATCGCGTTCAATTTCAAACGTATCTTTGTCAGACGATGTAAATATGGCAAAATTGCAGTTTGAGGATAAATCATTGCAACAATTTTTCGCAAACACATCACTAAAGCTGAGTAAAATTCCGTACAATTATTATATATTATACTGTTATTCGTCAAAGTGCATATTACGTCCTTATGTACCAACAAAACTTAGATATAAACTGTTCCAAGACTTACATAATTTATCACATCCCGGAGCAAAAGCCACCCTTAAGCTAATCGCTGAAAAATACATATGGCCCGGCATTAACAAGGATGTGAAACTCTGGTCAAAACATTGTGAACAATGTCAAAAATCCAAGGTAACTCGGCATACAAAATCAACTATTAGCACAATTCCTCTTACGTCTCGATTTCATACAATTCACATTGATATAGTAGGAAAACTTCCTCCGTCAAAAGGCTACAATTATTTAATTACAGTTATTGATCGCTTTACTCGATGGGCTGAAGTTATAGCGGTCACTGATATTTCAACAAGCACCGTTGCAAAAGCTTTACTGCATGGCTGGATAAGCCGTTTTGGCGTGCCACGCACAATCATTTCGGACAGAGGATGTCAGTTTGAATCAGCATTGTGGATGAACCTAATGTACGTGCTTGGAATTCAACGAAAACGAACAACTGCTTATCACCCTGCATGCAACGGAGCCATCGAACGATTTAACTGAACACTATAGAACGCGCTACGTGCTAAATGCACGGGTCCAAACTGGATAGATTTTTTACCAATTATATTGCTTGGTTTGCGAGTATCCCCAAACAACGATGGTTTTAGTCCTGCACAAAAAGTATATGGTTCTTCTTTGGAGCTACCACAACAATGCAACGTGTCATTAATTGATTTTTTAAAATAAAACCGTGAAATTCAATACCAAGCCTCAAATCAAATTGATATAGGAATCCACCTTTTCCGAAGGGGGTGATGTAACGTTCAAGGAAAAACTTTTAAAAACATTCGAATTCAGAATAAAATAAATTAAATATGATGAAGTTTAAAAAAAATCAAAATTTGACAGTTAGTTGGAGTCAATAAAATATTAAAGTTTTATTTAAAAAAATCAATTAATGACACGTTGCAGTAACAATCCAATTTTTTATGTGCTACATAAGTTATCTCAACCATATACGTTAAGCTATTTATTTAACGAAAATACTACTGTTTAGTACGTATATATGCGAAACAGCTAGTTTTTATGTGTATTTTTTCCCAAGGCGCGTTTTTGAAAACGTAGACGTAACCTCAAGTTGTCGAAAACTGTTTATTTACGAGCTAGAACCTTATGGCTGCAAAGCTTTTCATTCAAAGTGGTGGTCCCTTAAAGTTTAACATTTTATTATATAAAACATACAAACCTTCTCCAAATTTGTGCAACGAATAACATTAGTAAAGCTTATATTTTGCGAATATGTGAATGATAGAGACTCTTTATAAATCTGTGCGTGTTTTAATAATTTTACACTTTTTATTTATTTCGTAGTAGGTGCGTAGATTTTACATTCGCGTGGGTTTTTTTCTAAACCTAGATTTACATTTAAGCTCAAAGTTTACGCGTAAAGTACAGATATCAGTTTTGATTTACTGCTCGATGTATTATTGGTAGCACCAAGTTGAGCACTGAAATGTCCAAAACTCGGTTTAGAATATTTGAAGAAATTTTCACGTGCAAAATTAACACCATTAATTTAATAAGGTTCCCAAAGCAAGCAGTCTCTTTCAAAAACGTGACGCTCGAACACAGCGGGCTCTCATTATAGTATGAACCAGCCCAGATTTTTCAGGCCCACGCCCGGCAGCCTTAGTTTTTCGTTTTCGAAAAGAAAACAAGAATAAGTTACAAAGCAAACCTTATAGTTGCGGATTCGCAGTTTTGACTGGGGATGCAGCATGTTTCACAAAATATTTGTTGCAGCCATATTTTTAAATGCTGCGCATTCCAATTATATATTTAACGCAATTCATGTGTGAAATACAAAATTGAAAGTATCGGAATCAGTATTCTTCCAAAATACCGATTACAATAGCGATACCGATGTATTGGTTCTACACTACAATGCAGCATAAAATCAGTTTTC
This sequence comes from Enoplolaimus lenunculus, assembly GCA_030248215.1. Classification (NCBI taxonomy): domain Eukaryota; kingdom Metazoa; phylum Nematoda; class Enoplea; order Enoplida; family Thoracostomopsidae; genus Enoplolaimus; species Enoplolaimus lenunculus. The sequence continues at coordinate 80,696 of JASANG010000625.1, forward strand.
ACTAGAGCAAGTACTTATCAATTGTATTGATTTCTATTTGAATTCAAACAATTTATATGAATTAAAATATATTAGCATTATAAATTGAGCGAGTTACCTAATAAATAAAAATGAAATTAGGAAATCGCGACTTTTGTGATTGTGAAAATGTAGTTTTTAATTTTCATGGAAATATAGCTTAGCAGTTCTAAAACAATTATAACGTGAGTATATATAACTTTAAATTTGACTTTTTCGCACTTAAGGTAAATTTACATCAAATTTCTTCCTAAAACTTAGTAACTAGAATGAAAAGTGCCCCGATGTGGCCATAGAAAACGATATGTTTCGGGTAGTAAGATTTTTAGTTCAATACCGCTAGTATTACAATTTCCATGCATGCGTATAAAGTTGTAAAACTAGATTAATTTGATGCCAATCAGCGTCCTCCCGAAACACAACACAACAATACTATAAAATTAATAAAAGTTAAATCATTGAGTTTGATTGACTGCGTAACGGAAACATATCCGCAACTTTTTCGGAGATAAGTTACAATAGATCGTAAAGTGTCCCGACGAGGCTATAGAAAACGATAACGCATCAAGTTTTGGAGCTGTATAAATTTTGTACCGTACAGTGCCCTCTCCATACTTGGCTAAACGGTACCCAGATTTTAAACTTTTAAAACATTAAAATATTTGAGTGAGTACGTAGCGAAACAATATTTGCAACTTTGATGACGAAATCTGCGTTGTATTCCAATGACGGCCAATGTAAAGATCAGGGGCGGAACGCTTTTCTGCGGGACTAGAATAGAATAAGCTTAAGGTTTAGATTAATTTTTGGTTGGCTTAGGATTAGGATTATGCTCTCTTACGCTTAGGTTTAGGCTTAGGAATATGCTGATGCTAACGCTTATGCTTAGGATTAGGAATAGGCTTATAATACTGATCCGCTCCTGTTCTTTACATTGAGCCAATTGACGAACAAACACGTTTTTAATATTGGGTCACCAGCATTTTACGCTTAATTTCTACTTATATACTCTGTTTAAAACCCAAAATTTTTCTGCATATATTCGAAACTTCAGTTTACTAAGTGCAAGAAACTAATGTCACGAGTGTGTACTCAAATTTTTTACATCAACCATAATTCGTCATTTGTATTCTAGTATTTACCCGCTGTCAGAGAAAGTTGCGGATATGTTTCCGTTACGCAGTCAATCAAACTCAATGATTTAACTTTTATTAATTCTATAGTATTGTTGTGTCGTGTTTCGGGAGGACGCTGATTGGTATCAAATTAATCTAGTTTTAAAACTTTATACGCATGCATGGAAATTGTAATACTAGCGGTATTGAACTAAAAATCTTACTACCCGAAACATATCGTTTTCTATGGCCACATCGGGGCACTTTTCATTCTAGTATTCAAGTGTATATTATTGAAGACATATAAACAGTAAACTATCTGCTGCTGCGACACGCGATGCGAATGTTATCAATTTTTTAAAGGGCGGTGCAACTGGTCTTGCGTTATCACAGATTTATGCCTGGTGGTTAACGTATCTACCAATAGTGCCAGAGACCCAAGTTCGATCTCGGTCTTATCCACAGTTGCAGTTGAAAATGACGTGTTCAAATATGTCAAATTCAAATTTAAGTTGACGTGAAAACTGAGTACACCTTAAAAATTGTGATTAAACTGACTCTCTGTAAAATAGGCTTTTCCTGACTGCACACACTGAGTAAAAAATCGAGTCCCCTAGAGTCGAATTGAGTCGAATTTGACTCACCATTTTTTGCAGTGTAGCTGATATTTTCGTTTAATGTTTGCAAATTTTTGTAAGCGTTGAAATTACTATTTTGCAGAGTTAATAGACAGGAGCAAAGCTAGGATTTGTGTTCGGAAGAATATATAACCTCGTGCAAAACAAAATTTTTTGACCTTTGAATCACATTCTAAAGCTTGTAAGGGATTTTTCGCATCATTCGCGAAGTTTCAAGACGGGACGTATTCCATCTATTCGTTTTCTTGTACACCCCCCGTACACTGCCAAAAATGGTTAGTCAAATTGACTCTCCGGAATATGCGCAACTGGACTACACAAACTGAGTAAATTTAACTCCACCAGAGTCAAACGTGCAACTTAGCGAGATTAGTTTGACTCTGATGGACTCGAATTTGACTCATTTTGTGGAGTCCCGTAGAGCCTATTTCGGAGAGACTCAATTTGACTCGCCATTTTTTGCAGTGTCAAACCAAATTGGCTTTGATTTTATTCTGCTATGATTGTATAAATCTCATAGCTTCTTATCAGTAAGCACGGATAACTTTTCAAGTTGTTTGTTGTTTGTGTCAACAATTTCAAAATCTTATCTTAAATTCAGTTTCGGTACTACCTTGTGACGGCTGATTTGGATTTAGACGAAAATTTTTAAACTTTATGACCAGGATTTCTTCTATTTCATGCCAAAATATTACTAATTAGCAGGGTGCAACCGGAGGTGAAAAATACCGGAGCCGGCGCCGGAGTCACAGGTGAAGCTAAATTAAGTAGTAAAAATGATGGTTAATTAGTTAATTTTCGCTAATACTTGCAATGTGTTGTTCTCAAGTTGTTTTGTGTTACGCAAATGTTCTGCGATATTTCAAAAATTCTTTCCTGAAAATTGTGACAGAAATAAAACTAAACGCGCTAAAGAGATAAATTTTGCAAAATTGTGCAAAATTTTACTACCAATACTGCCGGAACCTCCGGGAAAAATTTCACCGGAGCCGTAGCCGCAGCCGGAGGCTGATTTTCTGCCGCACCGGAGCCGGAAGCAGACCTCTGGTTGTACCCTGGTAATTAGGCTTCGAACAGTTTGTTTTAAGGCACATTTTCCAAAACGGATATACCCTGTAAGCAACTTAGGGCAATCTTTGTAAGTGACTTAACATACAACGCATATCGTTCAAATATACCGTGGTTATGCGCAGTGCAAAATCTCCCAAAAGACGTAAGAGTCCACTCAGACTCGACCAGTCAGCTCATTTAGCTGCGTGTGTGGTGATATCCACCTCTTTACCCATGAAGATGCGTTTCGAATCCAAGCTTGAGATAAAGTTTGAATATGAAATAGAAAATATTCATGTGACAAACGGTCAAGAGTTGACGTAAGCTTAGCTACTTCTACGAGCAAATAAGAATGCTTTTGAGACCAAACAGGTTGATTTGGTTCTGCAGATTGAGTGCACCAGTTTATTGACCAGCACCGGTTTAAACCTTCAATTCCGGGCACTTGTCCATTCTCCTACACTGAATTTGATAGACAACTGACTACTGTTTCTTATTTTCCTAAGCCTGAACTTACTTTAGGCTTTTACTGTAGCACTAGGCAAATCCTAAGACAAAATACTAACATTGGTGCTTAAAAGCGCAAAACTTCAGCTTCGCCTTACGCTTTCAGAGACAAATTCTCAAAATCATTTGACGAAAAATTTTGGTTAGGATTTTGAGAAATTTATAGCATTTTACTAATATACTTAAATGTTTAAAATAATGTTAAGAATTATTTTGTTATTCATATTATTTGTAAGTTTGGCTAAATTTTGTTTACATGAGTTGTTTGCGTGTAAAAAGATGGTAAAATTGGTAAACACGGAAGAATGAAGGTTCACAATATATTGATGAGATTTAGCCAGAACCACAGTCATATCCGAGCGTTCAGTTGACAGCGTATCTTTATATCTCGACGTGGATACACTTTAGATTAAAACAGATTCAAAGTTTCGAATGACAATTTTTATGATTAAAATTTTCCAAACATTTTGGAATTGGAACCGAAATTAGTCCAAGTCCTTAGGCCTACACTTCATCCTAGGCTTTAGATTAATGTTTAACCTTAGGCTTTAAACGAACGCTTAGGCTTAGACTTATGTCAAGGATAGGCTTAGGGCTTATTTCAGGCAGGCTTAGGCTAAGACGTAGTTTTAAGCATGGGCTTTAAGCCACAGTGTAAAGGTAAGGCTAACGGTCTTAGGTTTAAATTCAAGCTTAAGCGTAGGCTTAAATCCGCCTTAAACATAGACATTAAATTGTACGACTTACTGATGCGCTAAGCACAACCCTAAGGGGTTTGGACCCATTCCATACATTTATTGGTGGACTCAAGGAGCGCCACCTCGACCCAAGCCCCGCAACAGCGATCAACCCCGTGGTGTTGTACTAAACTTAACCAGTAACATTGCGTTTATCTTCTCGTTCGCTATGACTAATCTCACGAGTTGTTTCAACGACGGAGCGAACCCGTTCTTCGTCCAAAAAATTTTCAGGTCCGCCAATCCATATTTGGATCATAATTTAGCTATTTATTCCAGGTATTTACCGCCTCCTCAGTACAGCCTACTGCAACCAGTTCATCAGAGTCGAACGAAATCGCGTTGAATCAATTGTTGACCGTTGTCCACAAAGCTTGTCGCTGTCCAACAGGAGCGACTTGTTGCAACGCCACAAAAGATCGTTGTTGCCCGTACACAAGCGGTGTTTGTTGTGTCGACGGTCAACATTGTTGCCCGCAACATTACGTTTGCGATGTTACTTCACGAAGTTGCATTCAGGTTTGAGTAAAAAAATATTATAAATTTGAACTTTTGAAAAAAAAACTGTGTCCCCGTTTTTATTATTAGCTTATTTCAAACGGTTTTGGCATTTAGATCAATATAGGTCAAAATGTTTTTAAAACCTAGACCCATATTCTCAAATGGGTGTAGCACCTATTAGTAGTTGGCGATAGGTCTAATAACTTTCGAGCCAGTGAATGCTGAGACTCAAAATTTGCAACATTTGTCGTATTTGATTATGCTCTACGTTCCAATTTTGAGTTCAGCAACTGTAATAGTTAGCCAGTTTGAAAACCCATCACTAACTAATGATACTTGCTACACTCATTTGAGAATATGGCCCGTAAACTTTGGCAAAATGCCTTATGATGCAGTCAGGTTACTTCCAAGCACCACCGTGAACGTTTACTCGTGCAAACAATTTAGCTTAATTCAAAAATCAACTATCAACATAACTTTAGACAATTTTGAAATGACTGTCAAATTTTGGTCGGCTTGAAGTGTTCAAATTAGCTACATTTTAACTCTGCCATTAAATCAATCTTTTGACGACTAACACGTTTTTTGCTAATAAACTATACCAGTCGCGTCTGTGATTAAGTAATTCTATTCTGAAAAGTTAGACAGTTTTAGTTAGTTTTGGAAAACTTTTACATTTTTATCAGGTCGAACCGTCAGTCTGAGGCGGGTGGAACAGTATTGTAAGCATATTCCAAAGCCAAAGCCTAACCCTAAGCGTAAGAATACGTTTATTCCTAAGCCTAACCTAGGCCTAAGCCAAGTAAACAGTCTAAATATTAAGCTTAATCTATTGCGGTCCCACAGGAAAACGTTCCGCCCCAGATCTTTACATGGGTCCGGTTAGCTATATATCACCAAATTATGCATATTTAACCTGAATTTTATAGAAAATGGTCACTGTTTCTGTCGACAGAAACGAACTCAAATTTTTTACTGGTTACTTGCTGTTTAAGTAAAGAAAAATATAAAAAATTGCTTTAATTGACTAGCTATGTCAGCAACTATCAAAAATTAGCAAATTTATCAATTTTTGCTATTTATAGGAAACAGTGACATTTCCGTCCACCAGAACAGCTCGAATAAGTCATTATTCAACACAGTCGTCAAATCGCTTGTGCCCTGACGAGGCTTCTACATGTCCTTTTGGATCTACTTGTTGTCAATTGACCACCGGTCAGTATGGATGTTGTCCACTGCCGAATGCAATATGTTGCAACGATCGCGTTCATTGTTGTCCGCAACATACGCGATGCGATACGCAACATTCTCGCTGCATCGATGAGGTAAGTAATAAATTTTTCGTTTTTAACCCTTTCTCAGATGAATATTTTCAATTCCATATGAGATGTATTTTCAATATAAGATTCGAACCGCAGTCTCGCGGGCGGGAGGCGTTTACGATGGCCACTGAGCTATAGGAGCTTGACGCTCGAGCCCGAGTATGCTGTCACTTCTTGTGGAGATTTTGCACTGCGCATATATGTTATAAATGTTAAACACTGCTCACAGTGTGTGTATTGCTCGTACATTAGTGTATTTAGTGGCTCATAGTATACTGTAGGAGTGAAAGGGTTAAATAATGCGGCGTTCACATTAAAAAAATTTACCCTGGAAACAAAATGTGTCTTATCCCATGGTTAACGAGTGGTCACCCTACCTCAACGAAAATTTTCCGTTGACCCTACCTCAACGAGTGGTCAGACGGTTATTTTTCACGTTTCCGGGAGGGTGGGGTGTATAAATTTGTGACAAGCGTTAGGGTAGGTTTAACAGAAAAAATGTGTTAAAGTAGGGTAAACGCGTCACAAATTTAAAATTTGTCACGCGTTAACCCTACCTTATGACACGTTTTGTTGCAAGGGTAAATTTTATATTGTGAACGGCGCATTAAACTATGAAATCTGTAACTTTTTAGAGACAACGCATTCAGGCAAATGCTGTTTGTTAGTTGAAAATGAGAGTTTTAAGTTTAAATTTCAACATGAATTTCGAATTAATTTATATCAAAATTGTTGAATTTTAACGAATCAACCGTTGTAGGTCATGAAACGTTCGGCCCCTATAAAGATCAGGGGCAGAATGTTTTTCTGTGGGACTATAGAATAGAGTAAGCTTAAGGTTTAGACTATTTTTTGCTTGGCTTAGGCTTAGCTTAGACATACGCTTAGGAATATGTCCATTTTTTAGGCTTAGGCTAAGGATTAGGCTTCGACTGAGGAATATGCCCATTCTTACGCTTAGGCTTCGGATTAGGATTATGGTTAGGCTTAGGAATATGCTTATAATACTGTTCCTCCCATTCTTACGTTTAGGCTTAGGATTAGGCTTAGGCGTAGGAATATCCTTATAATGCTGTTCCGCCCATATTCTTTACACTGGATTTACTGATGATAGTTGCTATACGCATTTGAAAATATGGGCCATAGTCATATTAGAACGAGACCCTATAATATGAATGTGGCCACGAGGATAAGTATTTTATTAGTTTGGCTCAACTGACGTTTACAGCACATATTACCGGCTATCAACTCGTTCAAGACTTCCGAGGTTTCAGATGTGTTTCCGTATTTCAGGCAGGTAATCACATCCGTGCCAACACTCACTTTCGGCCAGGATTCCCAGCCGCAGCCGATGATTCTGGAATCCCAGACAGCTCGTTTACTGAATCGCTGCACGCAACGCTTACGTCTGGACGAATTAATTGTCCAGGACACAAAGCGACGTGTAGCGATTCGCAGACGTGCTGTAAACTGGTGTCTGGAAGCTATGGATGTTGCCCGATGCCGCATGCAGTTTGCTGCAGTGACGGAATCCATTGCTGTCCAGCGGGCGCCGTGTGCGATTTAAAAGCAGGCAGCTGTGATACCAGAGGTCAGCAAAAGCGACGTACCCTGGCTGAAAATTTACGGAAAAACAAATTGGTGAAATCAAATGAATTTCAAGAAATTTACTGGTGATTAATAAAGATAATTGAAAAGTTTGTCATCATTATTGCAATTCTTTTTAATATGAATATTTTCTATTTCATCTGAGACATACTTTGAAGCTTTGGTATCTAACGTGGGACGCTCCGGTTAAGCTGTACGAGCTTGCAACTCGCATTCGATGTGCGCTTATGTTTTACAGAGTGGTTGTGCATCGTATATCTGTCGTAGGCAAATCTGCTATTCAGACTAATTACAAATTGGCTAATGACAATCTGCTAGTCTGATCATATAGCAGATTGGCCAAGGCCAAATAGCGGTTGTAAAAATGTAGCAAAACAACAGTGAAGTAAAACCAACACTGATTGGTTAATGGTACTGCGCCTGTCCAAATAATCAAATTTGAATGGCCTATCAGTTCGATAACAGTTTAGCTCAGGCGAAACTGCGATTACGCAAAATAGCAAATTGACCTAGGCCAATATGCAATTGGCCTAAATAGTAGATTGGCCTTTGACATGCGTAGTAGTTGATAAAATTTTGCGATTTGTGTATCATTTCTGATACACAGTGCTAAGTTGCTCATGATCTATTATATGTGCGAAGAGGTTAAACTTGAAAATTGTTATGTAACCAAATTTTTAGTTTTTTTAAAATACACCCCCTGTCTAAATAAAAGCCCGGTCCTGTATTCAAAATAGGCTCATCCCCCCAGTGGAAAAATTTTACTTAGCGAAGGAATAAAACGCCAAGCTGCCAAGAATTCTGTACAAGTGATATAGATTTTGAAATGGTAGAATTTAAACTGTTTTGAACTTGAATTCTCAAATATGCATAGCACCTACCATCGGGCAAAAATGAATTTCAATCTAACGCTTCAAATTCGGAGAATTTTTTGGTTTCAAAGCTTGACTAAAAAATTTCGATTTAGCAAATTCGCTGTTAGTGTTATAAAATCATATCGTTAGTTCGACACGTATTTTGTGCAACTCTGCAGCATTACTTTGTTTACAATAAACGTAATTGTTTTGTGACCAGAACATTTGCATGCAAATTGTTGTGTATTCAGTAATTTTTGCGCGTTACGTAATGTCGGCTGTTTAGTTGGTATTATAACCAAGTGTTTTTAACAATTTTTCGTTTGAGTGCCGATAAAATTTTAAGTAATTTTATACTCTAAATTGTCAACAATTGTGGTTTTTTATGTTGCTATAAACCATTGGAAAGTAAAAAGGGTTCAAAAAGGCAAAAAATTCCAAATCTACCTCTCCCCGATAAAATTTTAAGTAATTTTATACTCTAAATTGTCAACAATTGTGGATTATTTTAAAAATGTTGCTATGAAAGCCAATTGGAACAGTAAAAAGCGGTTCAAAAAGGCGAAGAAATTCACTGAAAATATCGTTCGAAACCTTTGGCTAAAGAGTTCTACTAAGCAGACGTCGATGCATTGTGATTTTCTCGACTATCCGTCCATTTCAATTAAAAATCGTTTAAACCATCAGAGGTCTGTCTCAGGCTCCGGCAGAAAATGATCCTTCGACCGGGTAAATCCTGCTGAAAGTTCGGCAAATTCTGCAATGAATTTTTTTATTAAGTTTAAAAAAATTGTATTGTTCGGTACGTTGGATGTACTGTAGTGACCCGAATAAGAGGGAAACCCATGTATAGAACAGAGCCGGAACAGTAGTATAAGCGTATTCCTAAGCCTAATCCTAAGCAAAAAAAATAGTCTAAAGCTTAAACTGACTCCATTACAGCCCACAGAAAAACGATGCGACCCTGTCCTATACATGGGCTAGAGGGGGGACAGATAATTATTTTGTCTCTCCAGAGGGCACCCCCTGTTAAGAATGTACTTTCAAATCTTAAGTATGCTTTAAAGAATTGAACTCAACTATATTTGGTTTTGGATTCATTTATGCACTATAATTTCAGATGACTGACATTTATTGACTCTAATTAGGGTTTAGGGGCTCAAATTGCTTACGGAATCTTGTTAGGGATACGGACTCGTTTTGATTGAGACTCAAAATTGGGACCCCTCTTATTACTCTCCCATCTTATTCGAGTCACCACAGTATGTTTTGGTATAATTGTGAGAACCAATTCTCGATATTTTATAAAAAATAAACCAAAGACCAAAATTTCTGACAACGCTCGTCAGATATTTGCTCAAATTATCAAATTAAACATTGCTTAAATTGTCTAATTTCGCGTCACCTCCGGCTCCGGTAAGTCTGGTTGACCTTCGGTTTCGGTATTTTTGATCTCAGGTTGTACCCAGGCTGATACAGTTTAAAATGTATCGAACCCTAGTGGGATTCGTTGGTAGAGTTTCAGATCAGATGAGTGCGTTTATTATTTTGCGAACCAAAATAGCAAAGACTATAATTTCTCTACCTATTCAGAAGGTTGTTTTGAACCTCAAAATGGCATTTTTGTACCGTTCATGGAGACATTTCTAAAGACGGGATATCCCCAATAATCTGGTTGCATACGACCGGTACCATGTGATGAACCGATTAGGGCGCAGTTACAACTGGTGCTCAAGGGTCTCTTGAGGCATTCGTCCCTTCAGGCGCAGTCAAAGCTGGTGGTCGAGGGTCTCTTGGGGCACCCCCCCATTGATTATATCTTTAAATCTGGACCAAGTCTGTAACAAAGATATAATTTTTAAATTCACTATTAGTTCGTTTACATGTAAATGCAGTTTTGCGTTGCATATATGCTTCTGAATATGTTGTATGCACATTACATGTGTATATACCAATTTCTGCAATTGTGCAATTTTACGCAGTTTTGTGTGTGTGAATTTTAGTTTATTTTTAACGTCGCAGTGTGAATCTGTTTTGTGTTTATTCTGTTTTTTGCAATTTATATTTTTTCCACGAACGAGAATTGCAAATTTTAACCTGGACCGAATTATAAGGTCGATACGACATCCATCAAAGATGTAAATTAAGACAACAGGTTTAGAATGCAAACTGGGTTCTTTTCGCGGTATTGAGCCGAGCCATGCATATACTACCGAATATTTTTTATATGTTCACTTGGGTATCGTGACAATTCATCGCCTGACAACTTGTAATCTGAAATTTCATCGAGTTGACCAACTCGCCGCCCATCTTTATGCCTTTCGCTGTTGTAAGCATGTGAGACATGCTTGTCTGTTATGTGCGCATGCAATACAGTGCAGTGCAGTGTATGTATGCTAGCTGGCAGCATACGGTCGGCATAAAGTCGACGAAAAATGCAGTTGGAGAGGCGGGCTAAGTGGGCAGTGGTAGAGTGCTCGCTTAAGGATCCATAGGCTAAGAGTTCGATCCCCGCTCTAGCCCGCTTTTCCAGCTGCTTAGTTGAAAGGTCTGATGTTCCGGTTCCTACCTTGACTGACAGTTGTTACATTTAGGAGTCGGGTTCAATTCGTTCATGGGCTTAAAACGACTGTTGAGCAACAAGTACCCTTAGGGTGGGCGCTATCCTGTCCTGCGGCGCCGTCCATCACCCGTACTAAGCCATCCATTACTGTGTGTTATCGTACTCAAATTACACACGTATGGCACCGCATAGTGACGGGCGGTGTACGAACGGCGCCGGAAGTTGACGGACTCAGCCGTACGGATGACGCGCGGTGACGGACGGCACCGCACGCCAACAAAAGTATAGTGCAACCCTTATTGTAGACATAGTTACTGACAAATAACATTTTATATAGTTTTTGTTGCAATTTGATTGGACTAAAATTGACCAGCAAACACACTCGTGGACGTATGCTGCGAAGCAATGGAGGGATGTCTATAGATGACAATTAGACCTTTTCGAGCTTTAGAATATCCTGCTTGAGTCTAGGAGACCAAACTCTGAAATGTGTGCGGCACCGAGTGCCAGACGGTGATAGGTCTTATACTTTTGGACCCAGCGAATGGTGACGTTCTAAATTGAAGCATATGGTTTGCATTTGACTTGTTCTACACTTCTGTGCTAATTTTGAGTTTGGTTATTGTAAGAGTTCGTCCGTTTGAAAACCTGTCGCTAACTGGTGTAGATGCTATGCGCATCAAAGAATATAAACCCTGAGAGTCCAGAAAATGAGGTTATGCCGTCCCGAAATGTTATCCTGGTTATTCCCAATGCACAAAGAGACTGCCCACTTGTACTATCTGAGGCGACAATCAGTGTTGAAGTCCAACGTTATTTTCAAAGGAGTTCTGATTTCACTGTATTTTAAGGTTTAGCCAGAATTGTAGACTGGCCCTTGTGCTACGATTACCTTAGGTTTACGGTGAGGTATTTAGGCTGGTGCATTGGCCAGGGTAAAAGTAAAATTGACTCCCCTGCTATCACAAAGTTTCCAACAGATTTTCAAACGAGAGTATATGTCTGGTATATATTTTAGCTAAAAAATTTCATTCATATTGTTGTTTGGGCCAATGTTACTTCTATGGGCGTAACAGTAGATTAAGCGTATTTCTAAGCCTAAGCCTAAGCGTTGCCAAAAGTGTGTTCCTAATCGTGAGCCTAAACCTTAGCGGATTCCTAAGCAAAAAAAATGTAATCTAAACTCTAAACCGACTCTTTTACAGATCAACCCTAAACCTGGACGCCCCTAAAAGTGACATGAGACGCTGTTTGTATGGATCTGCTTCAGAATGCATAGAGCTTACAGTTAAAAGTATTTGCATACGGAGAACTTAAAAAATAACACTTGACGTTAGTTTATAAATGACAGTAAAATCAGCCAAAATTTGTTTTTCAGGCACACAATTGAAAGAATAGCGGTAACATATGATAACCTGAAATTTCTACAGAACCAAGAAAAAAACACCTAACCAGACCACAGAATAACCTTCAGAATCCATGAAGTCAAAACGCCATTCTTCTAAGATTGCATCCTTTCGGACTGAAATCCTGGCTGGCGCCCCTGCTGTTTTGTTGCAATTTTAGAAGAAAATAAAATTTTGTTGACAATTTTGAACATTTGATGCGTAAAACTAAAAACTGCAAATTTTGCACAAAAACAACCAAGTAAAAGCATACTTTTGCAAAGACAAAATGTTGCTTTTTGCAGTGCAGAACATTCCAGAACACCACCGATCACTGCGATGAGTTTGGTTTGACGTTCGCCGAATAAACTGTGTGAGTTAATATTTGCTGATCTTAGCGTAAATTTTTTGACCTCAAATATCAAACTGTATTTTTTCTTTGCTTGCTTGTAAACAAATTTTTGCCGTCAACGTATAAGACCGGGTCACTGAACGAGTTTCGAGGGGCGGAAAGCAACACAACACTGTGAAACGTTGGTAGTTATTTGCAGAAAATCGGATATTGTATAAATTGAAACCTATGGTAAAACTAAAGATTGTTGAAGATATCCGCTTAGACTGAGTATAAAATTGTATTTAGTCAACTATTAAGTATATTTCTGATTATTTTTACAGATATTAACGAAACGACAAGTTGTTTACATTTAAAGCATATTTGATGGTTTTTAAAATTACGCTATACTTTACTGTTTCGTTTGTGGCCGCGTGCCGCCTCACGTCGCTTTGCGAACAAACATACGTAAGCTCCATTTGGTTGTGTGAGTGACCGCACGGTGGCGTGCGGCAATTTTTAAGAAAAAATTACCCATGGGACGCTGCGACGTCCGGCGACGAGTCCACCGGAACCCAAACCGTTTGAGGGTATTTGAATTAAATTTAAAACAGGTTTTCTAGAACGATTTAAAAATTTCAATTTTTACCACAGTTATACTGTTTATTGATCGGAAGGCACCGAGGCTATTGAACGGCCGGCCTTTCAAAGTTCAACTCAAACCCTTAAGTAGGTTCAATAATAGACGATGCTTTGTATACCAGGGTGCAACCGTAGGTGAACTATACCGAAGCCGGAGGTCAACGAAACTTGCCAGAGCGGGGAGGTCGATTTTTTGCCGGAGCCAGAGTCGGGGGCGGGACCTCCGGTTGTACCCAAATAGTTTACAGATTTGCGTTGTTGCGTACTGTCAAAGTTCTTAGATTCCTTAAAATTCTATAGGCACAACCAACGTTCCGTTGAGTTGAATCTCAGCCGTAGTGAGCGAATAATATGCTGATATGTTGACTCTCAACAAATGCTCATGATAAATTGCATAACCGCACTCATGGTTTGTGTGTTTTGATTGGTTTTAAGTGCATGCAAGTGCAATAAATAAAATTATTGCAAGAAAAGTTGCACGTTGCACTAATCATGTGAACTGCGCATGATTTGGCAATTGTCACCGGAAGATTTTCCGGCGAATAATTAATTACTTCGCTTATCACTGCAGTAAAGAACTAAATGCCTATGATACTTTTAGAACCGTTCCGGTTTTTCGTGGGTTTGTAAAAGAGTAAACTTGGATTCTAGACTACTTTTTTTGCTAAGGCTTAGACTTAAGGAATACGCTTTAATCTAATGTTTTACTGCCGTAAAAGTTAACGTTGACAAAAATAATTGTAAAACTATTTGTTTTGTGTTTCGGCGTGTCTTTTTGACGCAATCACTATACGTTTGGTAATATTAGACAAAGTACGACATTAGGCATTAATGCAAAGAATAAGCCTAAGTCTAAGCTTAAATTTTGTATGATCACTCTAACCGTTTCATGTGTACTTCTCACAGTCGGCAGTGCCTGCCAGACCTGGAGCCAGCTCAACATACTAGGAATCCCAAAACAAACTTAGCTCAGGCAAAACGGCGCTATAACTTTTCAAGGGGGCAGTTAAGTATGGAAAGGGCGCGCCCATTGGGAAACCTCTGACTCAGGGGTCAGGACAGTGTTCTCTTTAAAAAAAGTTTGTTACTCTAATACATTTATTTTTCAGTCCGTATAAATTTTTGATGAGACTACAGACTCTTGTTAGGGTGGTCCGTACTAATAATCATTGCTCATCAAGCGAATCATTAAGGGTGACGCTAAACGCGTGATAGCGTTCAGCGCCGCCCGTCGCCGTCCGGCGCAGTCCATCACCGTATGTGACCGTTTGGTATTTTATGTGAACTACTCACGTGCGATACCGTATGGTGACAGACGGTGCCGGGCTGCGCCGGACGTCAAGTATAGCGCCATCTTTAATATGGATGTTGTATGCCTGTATCCATCTCCATAAACGAGAAAAAAGTTCTCAGGAAGATCGGCCCATGTATAGAGAACGGGGCCGGATCGCTTTTCGGCGGGGCTGTAATAGAGTCAATTTAAGCTTTAGACTTACTTTTTTCGCTTAGGCTTACACTTAGGCTTAGGAATAAGCTCATCCTTTTGGTTAGGCTTAGGGTTAGGCTTAGGAATAGGCTCATCCATACGCTTAGGCTTAGGCTTAGGCTTAGGATTAGGCTTAGGAATATGCTTATACTACTTTTCCGGCCCTGCTGTATACATGGGCCGGAAGATCATACAATCATTTCAGATGACTTACAAAACAGTTGACACATTTCTAAAGCGGTCAGACTTTTTCTTGTCGAAATGGATGCTAAGCACAACAGTAACGTCTTTTGTTATGGGTGTGGGTGTTGTGTATATCGCAAATATAAATCTTGTCTTTGCTTCGGATCAAGTTACCCAAATTTACGGCTGTCCCTGTTGTTGTTTACTTTATCCACTGAAATTTTGCAGAAGTTGACGATCGGTGGTCGCATGCCCTGAAATTTGGCTTGATGGTATATACCTTTTACCGAAAAACGACTAAAATGGCCCAGATCAGGGACGGTAAGTTATATTGTGGGGTTAGAATAGACTAAGCTTAAGCTTTCGGCAAAAGCTTACGCCTAAGCCTAAGCCTTTGCCAAGCAAAAAAATAGTCAAAAGCTTAAGCTTACTCTTTTCTAATCCCACAGAAAAACGTTCCACCCCTGATCTTCACATGGGCCCTTATAAGCAAGTATGATGTGTTTTAAATCTGCTGGAATCATATCGGTTAATTTCGCTGAAGGCTTTGGTTTCGACTGAATGGTGAAATTTTCTTTGGTTTTAAGTATCAGTTCAATTCAAACTTCATGGAAATAAATAACGCCGCACATGTTTAAAGCTTGTATAATAAGCCTTCCGTATACTCGAGGGGGCAGTTGAAAATACAAGGTCTGCCCCCCAGTTTACTTGAAAACGATTGCGGAGCTAAGTGCAAGCTTTACAACTTACTAAATGCATACAATGAATTTTCCAAACCAGTTCAAACTCTACTTTAAATGCTATTCTGTGATCTGAACGTAAGAAATTTTGTTGCTAAAAATCTACTAATCTACATTGGCTGGGTTGCTGAAACCATACTTAAGTGCAACTTAGCGACTTAAATACGTGATAAGTAATTACTTAACCATTTTGTCGTTTTTAAATGCGTACTTAAATAAATACTTAAACCGCTGATAAAATTTGATGTATTACTGATTAACAGTTTAGACACAAATTGTAGACTCATTCTGCCTTCGTAATATAAACCAAAACCAGTACTTTCTTGTTATGACAGTGGCTGATATGAGGCCTTTATTTGTTTTTTGCTCGAAAATTTAAGTATTTGCATAAGTTGGCGAGTTATTAGTAACTGCTTAAAACCCTATTCACACGTGCAAGTTTTTGCTGCGAGAACTTGCAGCAGCAACTAGCATTTGCAAGTTTTGACCAAAAACGTTGAAATATTTTAGTTTATTATTATAATTAATTTATTTACTTTTATATTTTTATCATAAAATGTCTTTGTGTCGACAAAATTATCACAACGACTGTGAAGCTGGTGTTAATAAGCAAATTAATCTTGAATTTTATGCCAGTTATGTCTATCATAGTATGTCGGCATATTTTGGTCGTGATGACGTGGCGCTGCCAGGTGACAAATTATCTTGAACTCTTTCAAGTTTAACCGTTTCTCACATGAATATTTTCTGTTTTATCAGCCAGCGGGACATTATACATCTTGTAGAAATTTTGTACAGGAATTATTGTGTAAAGAAGTGCGAGCGGTAAGAATTTATAATTTTCGACAAAGTTTCAACTTTTAGGCTTAGATTTAGTTTCCTTGAACTTTGCGATTTTGGGCCGATGTCAAGAACAGGAGCGGAACAGTATTATAAGTATATACTTAAGCCTACGCCTAAGCCTAAGCGTAATAATGAGCATAAGCCTAAGCCTAAGCCAAGCAAAAAATTAGTCTAAACCTTTAGCTTATTTTTTCTAGTCACACAGAACAACGTTCCGCTCCCGATCTTTACATGGGCCCAATTTTGCTAGCACTATGTCGTGAACACTGCTAACGTACCCAATTGTCAACATGCATATATTATCTAATTGGTTATAAGCCTTGTAACTTTCGAACAAGTGAATCAAATGTAAGAAATTCTGAACCTTTTCAGTCAAATACAGCTAAAATACAAACTTTTTCCGATTTATTCAGTCCTTTTGGCGTTTTTGCCACGAAATATGCAACAGTTTTTGGTAATAAACTTTGGTAAAATGAAATTGTTTTCAATAGATTCTGTTACGTTTAAACACTTTAATCGTCCGTGTTTGTAGCATTTTATAAACTTAATTTTCGATATTCCAATCTTAAAAAATGCAACTGTTCAATGGATCATTAATACACACATATATACATTTCAAAAAATGGTGAGTGAAATTGACTCTCTCCGAAATAGGTTTTTCCTGGCTACACAAATTGAGTGAAAATTCGACTCCGCCAGCGTCAATTTCAACTCACCCGAATCGTTCAGTTAGTCGAATTTGACTCAGTTTGTGTAGTCAGGAAATGTCTATTTCGGAGAGCGTCAATTTGACTAACCATTTTTTGCATTATATAATATATTTATTTATTTATTTATTTATTTATTTATTTATTTATATTTACTTATGTTTTAGGAGCTCAAAAATTTTTCAAGCACCAATCTGATGAAGAACGTGAACATGCAGAAAAGGTAAAACCAAAGCTAAGCTTGAATGCAAGCTTACAGCGAACGATTGATACATACCGACATTAGCTATTTTTGAAACTCTTCCGACAGTGAATGTTTTCCTTACGGCTTAGATAAGCTTAGACGCTTAGGCTTAGGCTTAGGAATATAGTTACACTACCTTTACAACTCAACGGTACGTGAGACATATGTGAGATGTGTAACTTTTCCACTGTGGGGAGGGACTATCAAATTGTTCGACTTTGTTCGCGACCTGCCTATTTGGGCTTACATCTGGACAAACTTGTGACTGTAATACAATAATGCCGTTAACCTGTTTCTCAGCGGTTATTTTCAATAAAGAATAACCCCTCATAAGTCGTCATGGCCTACCGCTGTAAGCGGTTTAGTAGCACCGTTTACAAAATTATTGTGAACATCGCATAAAGTTAGCGTATTTCTTAAAGTTACTACCTGTTTGGGTATTATTTTTAGCTCATCGAATATCAAAACGACCGCGGCGGTCGAGTGGTACTGAAAGATATTCCAAAACCGAACAAAGATCAATGGGGTTCGTTGTTGGAAGCGTTCGAAGCCGCTGTGGAACTTGAAAAAAATGTCAATCAAGCACTGTTGGATTTGCACGAGGTCGCTAGCAGCCATCGGGATCCACATTTGGCTGATATCATTGAAGGTAAGACTGATTTTAGTTTGAGCAGCATATCCATCTTTCGTGGGATGCTAATAGAGTAAGGTTAAGCTTTAGACTAATTTTTTCGCTCAGGCTGTGGCCTATTCCCGCACCGTTCACCTGTTGGTGATTGGTCCGGTAATTTTGGAACAAGTAACTGGCGGGATTACAAATTCGGTACGTCATTCGCATTTGATTCGTTCGAAATTCTGTGCCAACTGGGAGTTTCGCTTCTCAATTACAGGAGTTGATTAAGATCAAAATATATCGCTAACTGGTGAATAGAGATAGATGCTATATGCATTTGAGAATATGGACCCTTGGATTAGATACAGGCTTATCCTTACGCATTGAAGCTCAGGCTTTGGCGTACAATGTTTCACGCATCGAAGTAACATTGATCTAAGACAAAGCCATGAGCGTAGCTAAGATTTTGGATGTTCAGTTAAGTTCAATAAATATTTTGATCAATGTTACTTTGAGGGGCGTAACAGTAGTATAAGTATATTTCTAAGCCTATAACCAAAGCCTCAGCGTAAGCCTCAGCGTAAAGATGAGCCCATGCCTAAGTGTAAGCGTAGCCTGAAGCAAAAAATTAGTCAGAGCTTAACCTTTAGATACTTTATGATAGTCTTGCTGTAAAACAGGTTGGTTTTCAAAGTAACATGAGTCAAAATTTATGAACAGACGCTGTATTGTGTTGCTGTCTGAAAAGATATCTAAAAACCTAAAAACCCGTTTACATAATGACCAAAGGATTGTTTGACCCCTAAATCTTCATGGCTACGCTCTTGGGTAAAGTTCCATGATACTCAAATCAAAACTTGGTGATAACATTTTAGACAAGAATCAGGTTGTTTTTGCCAGAATTTTATTTGGGCGGTTTATACCCGCTTAATTTGAAAACTTACTGCGGGTGACCCGAATGAGAAAGGGGGGACTGATGTTTTTTGGCATCTCCAGAGGGTACTCTCTGTTATTCGGTTACGGACTTGACTTGTATCAAAAGCTTGAGCAATAGTGCAAGGTTATACTTAGGTATGTACTTTCATATGCTTTATAGATTCGAACTGGTATATTTGGTCCTGTAGTCATTTGTACACTATAATTAGAGATAATTGACATTTGTGAACGCTATTAATTAAGGTTTAGGGACACTATCCGGTGATGGATCAGGCCCGTAGCCAAGGGGGGTAGGGAGGCTCGGCCACCTGGAAAAATTTTGGCCCCAGTAGAAAATTTTTAACCTTGCTTGCGACTCATTGAAAATCATTGAATGCCTATCCTGAAAAATTTTTAACCCCCCTTAGCAAGGTGAGCTGGCTACTGGCTTGTTGTGGACTCTTATTAGGGATACGGATTCCTCTGATTGGAACTCAAAATGGGTACCCCCTCTTATTAGCTCCCTCCTGTCCGCGTCACTACAGTATTTCGAAAAGGTTCAAATACGTTGAGCTATTACCGCCATGTATCTCCTATTAGGCTACAGACCACGATATCAATCCAAACATTTGGTTAATTCACACAAGTTTTTAAATATAAAAAATATTTAAAAACGGCCGATTTAAAGATCAGGAGCGGAACGTTTTTTCTGTGTTGCTGCAATAGATTAAGCTTAAATTGAAAACATTTAAAAAAATTAATTTCAGAACATTATTTGGAAGAACAAGTGAAATCAATTAAGCAACTTGCCGGCTACGTTGCTATGCTCAAACGTTGCGGTCCGGGGCTTGGCGAGTACATTTTCGACAAAGAAACCCTTGAAGAAACTGAATGAATGTATGATTTACGTTGGTTGGATTGCAGAGATATGACTTAAATTCAAATATTTTCCACAAATTAATCATTTTCTTGCATGGAAATTGTTTTATTTTAACAAACACCAATTTTCAACCTTAGGATTCGAACCACTTATCTGACGAATTGAAGGTGTTCACCAATCAGAAGCGATTCATTTGAGCTCAATGGGGCTGTCACGTCTTGTAAAGATTTACACGTATTGTTAAACACTGTGCATTGTGTATTAATTGCATGTGCAAAGTTTACAATTGGTCATACCACATTCTATGCAGGAAACTGGTTTAAAAGCCTATTTTGGTAAAAAAATCCTAGGCGGATGTTATGTCTCTGCTACTCACCCAATGACTGTAACTCTTGTTTAAATTAACGAATTAATTATCTTTTATTTTAATTAATTTTAATCTGAATAGTACTGTTTTAGTATAAAACATGTTTACTTCCTTTTAAATTAGCGTTAAGTTGATAGAAATGAACGATTCTTCAACCCACATTATGCACTGAAAAAATGGTGAGTCAAACTGACTCTGTCCAAAATAGGCTCTACGGGATTACACAAACTGAGACAAATTCAACTCTTCCAGAGTCAAATTCGACTCTGCCAGAGTCCAATTCGACTCTGCCAGAGTCAAATTCGACTCTGTCAGAGTTAAATTCGACTTACTTAGTTGCACGTTTGACTTCGACTTTGACTCACCATTTTTTGCAGTGTATTTTACTGAAGCTTTAGTCGAACGCCCAAAAACCCAAGGCTGATACGGTCTTAAATCTTGTCTCAGTCCAGTGAAACAAAAGCCATCACAACAGCATCGGTTTAAGATAATTTAGCTTGCTGAACTTCTTTTGGTGTAGTTTGTCTTTGTATGATTTGAACAACTGCAACAGACTGTGTTTTCAATTCACGCTTCCGTCGAACTAATGTGGTTTTAGGTTCAACAAAACCCAACATTCTATTGAAAGGTCGGCCAGGTGTAAAGATCAGTAGCGGAACGT
Organism: Enoplolaimus lenunculus; assembly: GCA_030248215.1. Lineage (NCBI taxonomy): Eukaryota > Metazoa > Nematoda > Enoplea > Enoplida > Thoracostomopsidae > Enoplolaimus > Enoplolaimus lenunculus. The sequence continues at coordinate 101,606 of JASANG010000625.1, forward strand.
TTTTCTGTGGGACTGCAATATATTAAGCTTAAGCTTTAGACTAATTTTTTACTTGGTTTAGGCTTAAGCTTAGGCTGACGAATATGCTCATTTTTACGCATAGGCTGAGGCGTAGGCTTTAGGCTCATTCCTACGCTTAGGCTTAGGCTTAGGCTTAAGTTTAGGAATATGCTTATAATACTGTTCCGCCCCTATTCTTTACATTGGCCGAAAGGTCAAATAAATACTGATACACAGACATAGGACTTTATTAATCAAGTCTTAAAATTAATAAAGTGAAGCTTAGACAAAAACGGCTTCGAAAACATACTACATCTTTGAACATTAAATTGGATGGCTAAAAGGTAACTTGAATTGAAAATGATTTAAGTGGTTTCAATTGAACGATGTTGTGATTTTTAGTTTATAATACAATTGTCTGAAGTTGGTTTGAACAGCAGTTTTTAGACCGATTAGACTGACGGGGCCGCTGGCCTTCAGCTTTGCAATGATTAAGTCAAATTCTTGTAAAAGGCGAAACAAAACTATTAAACCATTAAAACGGCAACAAGACCGCAGCCTGCACACACTGCAGTATTTTAATAGCGAACCAGACCGTAGGATATGTTTTTAAGACAATCTTATTTAATTAGAACACGTACTGTAGTGATCCGAATAAGAGGAGAACGGAAATAAAGGAGAGTTGTTATTTTGAGTCTCAATTAATAAGAGTCCGTATCCCTAATAAGTAATTAACGGAAATCGCGAACAAGAAAAATCCTACGGGAAGTCAGGTCTGTGCAATAAAGAGAATAAGATATCGGGCCGATTCCAACCCTGCTACAGACTGCGTCGAATGATACCAACATAAATTTCTAAAAATTCTTGCGACACTTTAATGAATTAAAGCACTATTCACTCATGCAAGTTTTGTTGCGAGTACTTGCAACTCCAATTCGCACTTGCAAGTTTTGTCAAAAATCCCGTTCGAAAAACTAGCAACTGCCAATAATTTTATTAAAATATCATAGCTAGAAGTTTAGGGCCCATGTAAAAATCAGGAGCAGAACGCTTTTCTGCGTGGGACTGCAATAGTGTAAGCTTAAGGTTTAGACTAATTTTTGCTTAGACTTAGGCGTACGCTTAGGCTAAGGAATATGCTCATTTTTGCGCTTAGGCTTAAGCAAGGCTTAGACTTAGTCTTAGGAATATGTTTATAATACGGCACCGCCCCTGTTCTTTTCATTGGCCAAAAAATGCAAATTCTGCGTGCAATTTGCAGCTGCAAGTTCTAGCGGCAAAAACTTGGACGTGTGAATAGTGTTTAACAGTTATTGGTAGTCGTAAATTAAGATTGAACAAGCTACATTTGTCAGAATGTTATAAACGGTCACCGCGAGCCAAATATTTCGGATAACCGAATTTCGAATGAGGGTTTTCAAACCTGGTTCTTTCAGGATTCAATCGGAGGTGAAAAATACCGAACCCGAAGACCACCAGAATTTGTAGGGGCCCAAACGAAATATTGAAACTCAAATTAGGTAGTTAAAATACGGTTTAATTTGCTAATTTTAGCAAATATCTGTTCAACGGTTTTCAAGCATTTTAGTTTTGGTTTATTTTTAAGAAATTTCGAGAAGGAACTCCTACAATTGTGCCAAAACGGAAAGCCAGCTGCACATAACGACAATATTTCACTGCCAAAATTGACCAAACCTCAGGCAAGTAACCCCTCGGCAGGAGTAGATTGTCAACAGGAGGCGGAAGCATACCTGTGAAGGTACGCTGAACGGTGAAAAAATACTATTTGAGAATTTGCAACAAAAATTTTATTTATCAAAACGTTCTTTTGTATTTATAACACATATTTCTTTGATGAATGCCGCGAGCGAATACAGAGTCACCACCCAAGAGCGGTGACAAACACTGGCCAATGAAAGTGAAAATACAAAGACCGGAATTATTTCATTTCAATTATACTCGTTTATTTTATCGTTTGGTATGGTTTTTGCAAGTATTTGTCTTATATATTAACAAAAATGTTAAACTGTCGTTTTATATTTAAATTAAAATTGTTCAAATTAATCTTAAAATATCCCAACATCAGAAGATCAATATTCTTAAAACACGAACAGCATCTATCATCAGTTAGCGATAGGTTTTCAAACCGACACGAACTCTGGCAATTATTGCGAGTATCAAACATTGCCACTAAAACTAAATCAAGTGCAAAAAAATGAGCTCAATTTTGAACCTCACCATTCACTGGTCTAAATGCTACAAAACCTACGACCAACTGGTGCTTGGAGCTACACACATTTGAGCATGCAGCCCAAGAGTTCGAGTCATTGAAAAATGTTCATCTATTCAGTCAATACGTATTGGCATGTAACATAGTCATCAGCTCGTTGCGCTGATTTGCACAGTGAAACAATATAATTCGGAATCGGCAGGTCCAGAAACATATAATCAACGAGATATATTTTGAACGCAATTTCTAACAGAGTCAAATTATTGTGTAATTCGTTTCGAGCGATGTCATCATATTTAACCGACTTATCGACTGTCAACCGGTACATGAAAGGTTCAGACCTGAAATGTAAAAAGTTGTTGCAGATACTCCGATTATTTCTGACGGTCACAAAACAGATGCAACAATCACAAACATAGCTTATTTAACATAATTAACCGGCATCTGTACGCTGCAAAAATGGGGAGTCAAATTGACTATCTCGGACATAGGCTTTTCTTGACTACGCAAACTGAGTCAAATTCGACTCCACCAGATTCAAATTCAATTCACTGAATCAATCTGACTCACCGTTTTTTACAGTGTACATGTGGACGGCAATGTAAACCAAAAAGATTGCCACACATGTGAATATACACAGGAATATGAAGCTGTTGCAACCTGCCACATGATGTAGTGGTAGCATGCTTGACTCGAGCGCAAGAGTACCGAGGTTCGATTCCCGACGTGGTCGTTAACTTTGGGCAGAAAGCTAGGTGTATAGCTACATTAATGGGGGATTCACGTTATAACCGGGTCAGCAGGGTCACGGTTGGTCCCGTGTTGATTTGACGTCACCGTTAAAATTCGGGCTCTAATATCTGGTGAACAGACAAAACTCGAATGTTCTATGACATTAGTTTACAAATCACCGCTCTCAGTATATTTGAATAATAAGCGGACAAAATGTTACCCAATAGTCTAATACATACAAAACAAGCCCCAAGCTGCCCCAGTTATAACATGAACCGCGCATAAAGGCTACGGGATATTGGCAACTTACATATTTGGTCCCCATCCGCTATCAATAATTGAGCTTGGGATTCTGCCAGTGGATTTGAGAAAACTTCGCAGTTCCGGAGCAAATGTTTTGTGCGACTTAAATGTCAATAATTTGTATACATTTTTCCTGTGTGTAAAATCACAATACCAATACTGTGGATAGAAATGGTCATACATCATTGGTATACTCGATACGTACGGATTCGGACGAATGTAATATTTGACATGAGCAACTAAATATTTGTACAACGTTTCAACAAAACAATTGAAATTTGAACTACAGTTGAAACATGTGCCTGGACCAAAACGGTGAACGAACGAACTCGATTCGTAGCATTTGGACGCCCACGCGGATATCAGGCGTTCCAGTGGATCACGGATAACGGCGAATTTGATCCAGCTGCTGTTTGACAACACGGAATCGCTGAAGCACAAAAGCGTTCGTAAATTCATTGCACTCTTTCGTTGTATGTTACACAGTAGCGAACAACGGGGGTTCTGGCCCAAACTGCAACAGTTGGAACGGTTACTAACGATTGGAACTGTTGACCACATGTTTGTACAAAATGAAAAAGTTTTGTTGCCAAACTGTTTTACCAACAATTTGTACAAAATTCTGCAATTGCAACAGTACCAAATATTGTCATCAAATGTTGAAATCAATTTTGCGAAATATCTCACAAAACGCCTGCGTTAAAACTGTCGGCCTGTCTATCGAACAGGGCCAGAGGCCGGATCGTTTTCCGGAGGGGTTATAATAGAGTCAGTTTAAGCTTTAGAATAATTTTTGCTTAGGCTTAGGTTTAGGCTTAGGCTTAGGCGTAGGCTTAGGCTTAGGCTTAGGCTTAGGCTTAGGCTTAGGCTTAGGCTTAGGCTTAGGCTTAGGCTTAGGCTTAGGCTTAAGGCTTAGGCGTAGGCGTAGGCTTAGGCTTAGGCTTAGGCATAGGCGTAGGCTTAGGCTTAGGCTTAGGCTTAGGCTTAGGCATAGGCGTAGGCTTAGGCTTAGGCTTAGGCTTAGGCTTAAGAATAAGCTTATACTACTGTTCCGGCCCTGTTCTATTCACGGGCCGTATGCGCATTCATATTTTTGCTATATTCAACAATAAACAGATTTTGCAGATATTCGAAGACAATTGTTGCAAAAACCCCAATGACAGTTCCTCATAACTGAAACAAACTGCAGTTTGTGTTAAATATGTTTGGTTCAGCAATCATACACGAGACGCACTTAACACAAATTAATGTATATTTGCATCAATCAATTTGAGAAAAATAACTTTTGCAAATCTAAGTAAAATGTATAGTTGCGTTTGCTTTGCATGGTTTTTGAGCACGCAACCTAGAAAATCTAAACAAATATTGGCTGGGTTTCTGAAATCTTACTTAAGTTATACATAAAAAATTACTGAAGTCGCCGACTTAAGTAAATGCTTAAATTTTCGTGCACAACCAAAGAATTACGGCCATCGTCACGGAAAGAAACTAACAGTGTTGCTTTATATTAAGGAGGCATCATGAATCTACATTGTTAATTTATACCAAGGTTAGTATACCTGAGCGTTTAATTTGTTATATCAAAATTAGTCAACGGCATAAGTATTTACATAACTTAAGTACGCTTTTAAAAACGGCAAAATAGTTTAGCAATTATTACTTAGCTAGTACTTAAGTACTAAGTCGTACTTAAGTAACATTGCAGAAACCCAGTCATTAAATCTTACATTTTGGTTTGTATATTACTGTCGTACAAGTAACCAACGCACTCTGCAATTCGATGAACATCTTCCAGTTGAAATGCAAGATATCGTTGAATTTTTTCATTATTTTGGTGGTTCAAGCGACAATTGAGAGCTGTCAATTAACAATTAAGTTAAGATAACTGCTGAGTTCATTTGGGTTTCTATGATTGAAATATTTTACGATGACGGCACTGATTTTTAGAAATATGTATTTTCTTGAACGAAAGTGGGTACAAACTTTATCAGCTATTTTTTTGTTGCACGATCAGCTTGCGTGGATATTGTATCAATGACCTATGTATAGAACTAGGCCGGACCGGTTTCCTGCGGGACTGTAATAGAGTAAGCTTAAGCCTTAGACTAAATTTTATTGCTGACTTAGGCTTAGACTTTGGCTTAGCTATAGTGTCATCATTACGCTTAGGCTTACAAATATGTTTATAGTACAGTTCCGGCGCTGTTCTATACATGGGCCGTAGCAATGATGTCAACTGTTGAAATATTTTAATTGAAACGGTTGATATTTGAACAGTTAAAACCTATTTAGCCCAACTGAAATGTGATGTGCATTCGTCCTTCGGATCGCTTTTCCATGGGTCTGGAATAGAGTAAGATAAGCTTTAGACTATATTTTTGCTAGGCTTACGCCCAGGCTTACTTACAGGACTATCCTAAACGTTGACATTAGGCTTAGGCATAGGAATTTTAGCTTCGCATTACAGTCTTCATTTATACACGTGCCACACACTGGAACTCACCTTTCAGCTGTGTGCATGAATTTTTTGGAATCCAACAGATTAGCATTTCGGCGGAGTCAACCGGCTCGGGAACGATGTACCTGGGATACTGTATCCGAGTTACTAATGGCATTAACATTGCGTCCGCTACTCGTTTTACGATTGGTTTAAATTTAACGCGTTCCACACTTTGATTGGTTTTCGAATTGTCACTCACGTATTCGGCAGAATTTCGGAAATTTCGCGATAATTTAGGGGCGTAAACATAACTTGTCGCCAGAACAACTACCACTGCAACTGCAATTTGAACTATTTTCAGTAGAAATTTGTATATGAATTTACTGTTTAAACGAATCATTGGTGTTAACCTTTGAAAAAAATTTTGAACGCAAACTTTTGTTCGACTAAGGGCCAGGATATATAATACATTATTGGGTTGATCCGTTTCAGTTGTGTATTTATCAGGGCACAAGTGAAGGTTTGGCTCCGACGGAAAAGCTTCAACCGGCTCCGGAAGGATTTTCCCAGGTAAATACGGTAATGTCGCTAATGAATACTTTCCGTAGATTTGTATATGTTGTAACTTCTGTTAGTTTAATTGTACCTTTGCAGGGCTTATGCAAAGATCAGGGGCGGAACGTTTTTCTGTGGGACTGCAATAGAGTAGCTTACGTTTTAGAGTATTTCTTTGCTTGGCTTAAGCGTAGGTTTAGGCTTACAAATAAACTCATTCTTACACTTTGGTTTAGGCTTATGCTTAGGCGTAGGAATATGTTTATAATACTGTTCCGTCCCTGTTCTTTACATTGACTTTTTGCGGCAATTTTGGAAAGTTTAAATATTGAAATTTTTCAAAAAAAGAAGTTAATTTTTAACATTTTATAGGATTTGCTTAAAAATAATTTATCTGTTTAATGAAAATAATTAGTGCTACACACAGTTGAGCATATCGTCTAAGAATTTCATTTGAATAAGCCAACCATAGCCGACGAACACTAAGCATGTAAAGTTCAGTGCTAATCTTCATCGCAACGGTTTTATTAAACCAAACACTTGACAGCAGGCTGGTAAACAGAGTAAGAATAACGGAAACGGATAATTATCAATATGATCCAAACAAATATTATTCCGCCAGTCCTGTTCAATATATACGCTTTTATCCATGGATAATAGCGTTGAACAGAATGTTAAAAGTTTCAACTGATATAAAATAACACTATTTTGTGTATTTGTTTCATGTATGAATTCCGCGAAACCATATAATGTTCAGTTGTCCAAATAAAAGTGTTTTGAGGCGGAAAATATAAAGATTTGTATCGATTTGTCTCAGTATACATTCTATATTAGGCCCATGTATAGAACAGGTCCGGATCGTTTTCCGGAGGGGCTATAATAGAGTCCGTTTAAGCTTTAGACTATTTTTTGCTTACGCTTAGGGTTAGGCTTAGGCTTAGGCTTAGGTTTAGGTTTAGGCTTGTGCTTAGGCTTAGGTTTAGGCTTAGGTTTAGGCTTAGGCTTAGGCTTAGGCTTAGGAATATGCTTATACTATTGTTCCGGCCCTGTTCTATACATGGGCCGATATGATTGTATTGTCATTTTTTTAAAACCGGATTCAATCAAGTTGTAAACGGATAGCAAAAATAACGTAAGCGAAAACGAATCATGGTTAAAATACCGGAACCCGACCGTCATACCCATCGGTTTATGCCGGAAACGGATATTCAGTAACAGCCTTGAATGCTAGGGCCCATGTAAATATCACGGGCGGAATGTTTTTCTGTGGTACTAGAAAAGAGTAATGCTTAAGCTTTAGACTATTTTTTTTTGCTTGGCTTAGGCTTAGAAATATGCTCAATCTTGCACTTAGGCTCAGGCTTACGCTTAGGCTTAGGAATATGCTTATAATACTGTTCCGCCCCTGTTCTTTACATTGGCCATCATATCTGACTAAATTTGCAGTTTGTTGGTATTTTTTTCGTAAAAAAATCGCTGGTGAAGTCAGTATCCCAGGTACAGAGATTTCCAAAAGTTCTAAACGTTCAGTACAAACATAAACTGTCCCAAATAGGGTGTACCTCCCACCTTCTCACAGTGGCGTACTGAGAAATTTTGATGGGGGGGGGCGCATACTGTGTCAGGCCCGTGCTTTTTTCCGCGTAAAAGCAAACTTAGAATCCTACACGGCAAAAAATGGTGAGTCAAATTGACTCCCTCCGAAATAGGCTCTACGGGACTACACAAACTGAGTCAAATTCGACTCCGCCAGAGTCAAACGTGCGACTAAGTGAGTCGAATTTGACTCTGGCGGAGTCTGATTGGACTCAATTTGTGTAGTCCCGTAGAGCCTATTTCAGAGGGAGTCAATTCGACTCACCATTTTTTGCAGTGTATTAGCAGTACAGATCTCATTTTTTCGTGGAATTTATGAGGTTTGTCACGCTCCCATAGTTGACTGTGGGACCAATTTCAGAGTTCTGTTTTAGGTCCTTAAAATTTAGCAGTTTGAGGATCTGGAACAGGTCGAATTGTTTGCCACGTGAACACAACTTGAAAAAAAATCCGCAAGCGACAAGCTAGAACACCACTGTCTTCTACTCTACACTGCAAAAAATGGTGAGTCAAGTTGACTCTCCGAAATAGGCTTTGCCTGAGTACACGAACTGAGTCAAATTCGACCCAATTTGACTGTGGCGGAGTTGAATTTTAACTCAGTTTGTGTAATCAGGTAAAACCTATTTCGGAGAGAGTCAATTTGACGCACCATTTTTTTCAGTGTAGTACACAGCTGCAGTTTGCAGTCTGTGGGGGAATTTTTTGGGTAAATATGAAATATTTCTATGCAATAGGAGTTGAAACCGAGTGACCGAAGGCTCGAAGCCAGAATTTAGACAGCAACTCTATTGCGCGCTCCTGGTCCTCACATACTAACCTGTCTTAAAGCATCGCAGCAAACGTTTCCAAATTTTATGTAAACTTTATTGTTTTAATTTCGGATTAAAAAATTATTTTGTTACTCGTCCAAAGTGGCATGAGTATATAAATGATATATAAAATTGTCAATTTTTAAGCTATTTTTCACAGCATACTGGACCAATGTAAAGAAAAGGGGCGGAAGAGTATTTATGAGCATATTCCTGAGCCTAAAAGCCTAATCCTAAGTGTAAGAAGGAGCATATTCCTAAGCCTAAGCCTTAGAATAAGCCTAAGCCAAGCAAACAACTAGCCTAAAGCTTAAGCTTACTGTTTTCTAGTCCCGCGGAAAAACGTTTCGCCCTTGATCTTTATATGGGCCGCGTACTGTATAGTGACCCGAATAAGAGGGGGACTGATATTTATTTGTCCTCACCAGACGGTACCCCCTGGTATTCTTTCAAAGACTGTTATTTATTTTTACACGCTCTTCGCCGCCCTTCGTTACTAATATCCGTTATTGCAACTATTCGTTGAATTAAACGTTTTTTTGTCTTGTATCAAATATAATGCAAGATTATACTTTAGAATGTGCTTTCAAAACTAACTATGCTTTAAAGTTTCGAACTCAACTGTGTTTGCTGCTGGAGTAATTTATGCACCACAATTTGGGAAAATTGACGTTTATCGACTCTAATTACGGTTTAGGGATTGTATCAGCTTTACGGACTCTTATTAGGGATACTGACTCCTACTGTTTGGAACTCAAAATGGGTACCCCCTCTTATTACCCTCTCTTTTTCAGGTCAGTGCAGTATATTAATATTTCAAATCAGGAACAGAACAAATTCAATGAGGGGTGCAACTTTGAGGGTTTATTAAACAACTTTGCCGTGGTCTTCTATTCTGAAACGGCAAGCAGATTTTTATATTGGATCTAACACACACAGGGGCGGATCCAACAGGTTCTGACGGGGGGACGGGCTGGCCAATGTTATGAAACGCAAAAATTGTAAAGTAGGGACCTTACCATTTTAACGCACAAAAATTCTGATAGTAGTGTACACCCCTCCCCCACGCCCCTTTGGATCCGCTAGTGTACACACTTTCTTCATTTGTTATTGTTAAGGTTTAGGTTTGGGGTTACACACAAAAAAATTGTCTGACAGACAAGAGAGATTGTCTTAATATTTTGACAATTATATTTCAGTACAGTCACCAGACTTATATATATGTCTTGAACTTCAGACTTTTATTTCTGAAAATTTTCAGAAATATGGGTGTGAAATATGTCCAGACTTAAAAGTTTGAAATTTAAGACTTTATTTCAAGAACGATTAAGACAGCTATTTTTTAAGTATAAGACAAATATATGTGAAATATAAGATTAATTTTGTTGGTTTTCACACATAAGTCTTAAACAATATTCTCCCGGGAAGCCGTCAAAAACAGCTACGCAAAAGCTCAACTAAATTCCCTAATTTATTAATCATAAGACACGTCCAACACGTAAAATTAAGTAAAAAAGCGTTAATTTTGTCAAATTACCGTTAAAATTCGATTGCTTATATACACTTTTTAGAATATAAACGGGCAACAACATTGCATGCATTAAAATCAGAAAATTAATTCTTTAATATAAACGCAACGATTTCATGAAAGAAAGTAATTTGTTTGTTATAAATTGGCAAATTTTTCAGAATATTAACCCATTCTCACATTGAGTTGCCTGTAGGCAACTCAGCGCAGTGTATATACGTTAAATAGTATATATCGCACTGTGTTTAACAATTGCAACACGTATACATAGTACTAAATCACCACAAGACCTGAGAGCCCCCTCGGGCACGAGCGTCAAGCTCCTATAGCTGAGTGGTGATGGTATACGCCTCCCAATCCAGTTACCGGAGTTCGAATCCTAGCATAAAAGTAGGTCTCAGTGGAAATAGAAAATATTCATGTGAGAAAGGGTTAAACATTGATGTTTTAGCCATTTTAGACGCAAATTTTTTGAGCTTTATAGAATGATATATGATAAGACCAACTGTGTATTAGTCGACGAGTCTGGTTATGCACATAGCAATGCAATAGATTTAACTGTGAAGGTATAGTCCCACGGATGCTTGGCCTACCACTGTGATTGGCTGCAATCTGACAACTAATCTCATGCTTTAACCTTTCAAAGTAATATTTTCATAATGTACTCAAGCAAACAATATATTCAACGGTTCGTTTAACTGAATTGCACAATGACACAACAAACTGTGGTATTGGCAGTTGTAAAAAAACATAATCAACCAAATATAATTTGAATGCAATATTCAACAGCGTCAGATTTCTGTACAACTCACGGCGAGCAATTGATTCGTACTTGAGCGATTTGTCCACTGCCAGCCGATACATAAAAGGTTCTGTGCTGAAATATTAAAAGTTTGAACAACTCAGGCTGGTGGACAGTTTCTTCGTAAAACCCCATTTACACGTGCAAGTTTTTGCAGCAAAAGATTTGCACATGCAACTTGCATGTGCAAGTTTGGTAAAAACTTGCACGTGCAAATTATATGTGCAAGTTTGGTCACAAAGCAGCGTTGAAGTTCTTGCAGTTGCATATTATTCACATGGAATTCATGCTATTGAATTTAATTCGCACCTGTGAACATAGTTGCAAGTCGCTTGAATTTGTTGCATCTGCAGTTTGATTGGTCAATCGGAAAGTTCGTTTGAAAATGCTTGGTACTGCATGTATTTCGTCCAAGTAGCAGCCGCGAGTTCTCGCTACAAAAACTTGCACTTGTGAATGCGGCTTTACGTTTCCTGAAACGGCCCTGGTTAAAAATTGAATATCAGTCCCATTGGCTGATACAGAAATTTTTTACTGGCGCACGCGATACGTAATTAATGAAAAAAGCTCACGACCGAAGCAACTGAGCATCCAAACGCAATTTTAGCACTAAATCTTAATACCAAACGATGGGCTTGATCCCGATCCACAGTTACTGCCAGAGTACCTGGCATAGATCAGCTGGTCATCAGGTTTGTGATTTTACACAAACATGAACACTAAACTATGTTATAATAACAAGACTGAAAAATTTTAATTTTTCCAAAGTGTCGCTGTTATTCAAAACAAATACTGTGGACCAGGTACGGAACAGGACCGGATCGTTTTCCGGAGAGGCTATAATAGAGTCAGTTTAAGCTTTAGACTAATTACATTTTTGCTTAGTTTTAGCCTTAGGCTTGGGCTCAGGAATAGGAATCATCCATACGCTTAGGCTTAGGCTTAGGTCTAGGCTTAGGCTTAGGAATAGGCTCATCCATACGCTTAGGCTTAGGCTTAGGCTTAGGCTTAGGAATAGGCTCATCCATACGCTTAGGCTTAGGCTTAGGCTTAGGCTTAAGGTTAGGAATAGGCTCATACGTACGCTTAGGCTTAGGTTTTAGGCTTAGGTTAGGATAATGCTTATACTACCGTTCCGGCCCTGTTCTATACATGGACCAATACCGTAGTAATTTAACCCCTACAATTTAGGTCCCCATCCGGTGTCAATAATCGTCGTTGGAAATCTGCCAGTGGACTTGAGAAAATCCCGTAGTTGCCCTGCAAACAGCTGCGATGTCTTAAATGTCAACAATTGGTACGCGTCCAGATGATGGCCAAAGTCACAATACCAATATTGTGGATAGAAATGATTGTAAACCGTTCCTGTCTTCGATGCGTATGGATTGGGATCAATGTTGTTGTTCTTTGCCCGAAATTCAATATATTTGTACAGTGATTCGACAAAACAATTGAAATTTGAACTACAGTTGAAACATGTGCCTGGACCAAAATGGTGAACGAACGAACTCGATTCGTAGCATTTGGACGCCCACGCGGATATCAGGCGTTCCAGTGGATCACGGATAACGGCGAATTTAATCCAGCTGCTGTTTGACAACACGGAATCGCTGAAGCACAAAAGCGTCCGTAAATTCATCGCACTCTTTCGTTGTATGTTACACAGTAGCGAACAACGTGGGTTCTGGCCCAAACGGCAACAGTTGGAACGGTTACTAACGATTGGAACTGTTAACAAGGCTTAGGAATAGGCTTATGCTACTGTTGCGTCACTCAAAGTAATAGTGTCCCACCGTCGTGTAGATGAGTAATTATCTTTAGTCTGCGACCGGCTTCCATTCACCACTACGTTCGACCGATGTTGGAAGAGTGAACTGATTTAAGTACGGAACCCTGTGGGGACAGCGAATGAGTGCAATGTCAGTAGATGCATACCATTCGCTGGTAAATGCTGCTTGTTGAATTTTACTGAACATTTTTTAAATGATAACTAAATTTACTAAATATATGCCGTATAAAATTGTACCACTTAAAGTAAAATTATTGTAAGCACAAGACTAAGATATAACAAAACGTATATTAAGACAGATTAAATTTTTACTAAGCGAAATAATTTTTAATTCTAAAACCCTATTCACACGTACAAGTTTTTGCTGCGAGAACTTACAGCTGCAAATCATTAAAACTCATAGCTAGGAATTTTAGTTCACATGTGTGTACAACCATGCAAGTTCACTCAATTTATTGCAGCCGTTTTCTCATTGGCTGATGAAAAATGGAAGTTGTGCGCGCAATTTGCAGCAGCAAGTTCTCGCAGCAAAAACTTGTACGTGTGATTAGGGATTTACATTTTTGGTTTTGTATTTTCGTCTTTCAAATATCTGAGGCATTCATACATTATGTGAACGTTTTCTTGGTTTACAGCAAGGATTTTCTGTAGCGTTTGATTATCCATATGATTCATGCGGCATCCAAGAGCTTGCAAATAAAATCAGATAAGCGCGCAAATAATGAATTGCAGAAATGTTTCAATTTGTTTTTAACTTTTACTTCAACTCAGAAGTTTCTGTATCAAATTCAACGCCAGAGCAGACAGGAGTGGTGGCAAACCCCAAACTCCAGGCTGGGTCCCCCCAATTCACGAGCATGGCGAGCGAGAAGCCAGACGCATTTTAAAATTTCGGCGGATTTTGTTTCAGCCGGTTAGGGAGGGGGCCCCTTTAGGAGTGGGAGCCGCCCAAATCGGGGGTGTAGGGGTGGCTGCTCTGGCCCTGGCCAAATTTAGTTCAACTTTAGCATTGTGCTGCTAAGGTGATATTGCTGTTGTAACCTTGAATTTTGTCATTTCTTGTATTCGCATATACTTTATTCTTTACAGCTTTCTTTTGGTGTTCACGCAAAAAACGGTTTTAAGTGAACGTTTTTTTGCGAGACTCCAATAGAATAAGCTTAAGCTTTAGACTAATTTTTCGCTTTAGATTAGGCTTACGCTTCAACTTACGTATTTGCTTAATTTTACGACTAGGCTTCGGCCTAATCAAAGGCTTTGGCTTAGGAATATGTTTATACTACTGTTACGACCCTGTTATGAGCAAAAACCCGGAAAACAAAACGTTCGGTTTCCGAGTTTTGGCCAAAAGACAGATTCACCTTTGAGTTGAGTGCACGAAACTTTTGGTATCCAACAGATTAGCGTTTCAGCTTTGTGGACAAGTAACGGATCAACAGACTTCGGGTACTGTAACGATATGACCGGTGGCATTAGCATCTGGTGCGATATCAGTTGTACAACTGGTTTGAGTCTAATAATCGATTCAACGTTTGCGTTGGTTTTCCAAATATCCATTGCATATTTGGCCAAATTTTGAATATTTGGCCACAATTTAGGCAAATAAACATTTGTTAATGGAACCAAAAGTATTAAACCAGGTATGATTTTGATAATTTTTAACGTTATTTTGAGTATATGTCTACGTGTCAAAATAAGCATTGATTTGGTTATCTGCAAGCAATTTTCAGTATTTGTAGGTTAAGAATAACTTAAGTAACATCGTATGAGCAGCGCTGTTACGGATGGTGAAAGACAGTAGGAGACGGACTCAAAAAATTAAAATTATTTAACGAAAAATAGAGCCACTATAAGACGTACCGATTGGCTTCCGTTGGTGCTTATGTATAAACTATATATGTTATAAATCGAGTACAGTAGTGATCCGAATAAGAGGGGGTTATAGGGGTCCCCATTTTGAGTCCCAATCAATAATAGTCCCTATCCCTAATAAAAGTCCGTAAGCGGATACAGTTCCTAAACTCTAATTTGAGTGCATAAATGTCAATTGTCCCTAATTGCCGTGCATAAATAACTTCAGGCCTAAATAAAGTTGAGTTCAAGTAGTTTGTAATAATTTTATTCCCAGCAAAAATATATTCAGTTCGCTAAATCCTTACTATCGTTCATAGTCAAAATACAAAATAAAAACAGTCGAACCAGTTTTAGACACGTAGCAGCATATAGGAAAACTGTAATAGTGAAATATTTGATTTTAGTTTTATTGTTTCTAGAAATTGATATAAAACATCTAAGCTTAACATATGTGTTTTGCCCTATGATGAATTAATGTTTTAGTGTTTCCAGTATACCATATTAGGTTAACAAAAACGTTTGCAGAAGCCGGAACAAATGCATTGATACTGAGGCTTGGACAGGAATAAGCTATTTGGTGTTTGGTCTGGCAAAATACAATAAATAGAAATAGCCATGAAAGTTTGTTCAAAATCTGTTTATAATTAACTCTATCACTTATAGAGTATACCATTAGCAACTAAATACAATAATGTACGAGCAATACACACACTGTGAGCAGTATTTAACATTTATAAAATATGCGCAGTGCAAAATCTCCACAAGACGTGACAGCCTACTCGGCCTCAAGCGTCAGGCTCCTATAGCTCAGTGGTCATCGTAAACGCCTCCCACCCGTGAGGCTGGGGATCGAATCTTTCCCTGAAAGTACATCTCATATGAAATTGAAAATATTCATATGAGAAAAATGTTTGTGAAATACTATTAAACAAACTTGTGAGTTTTTAATAAAATAAACTGTGGATGATGTATACTTCAACAAGAGCATGTAACTGAGTACATTACTACATTCTGTGTAGGAAAGAATATACCTGGCAGGCGTTCAATTTTTTCCTTACACCCCCTTATTTATGGGGGTGTAGAAACCTTAAAAGCAGACAAACACTGTTGCGATGCACAGTGTAAACCATTGCACATAAGTTTATATTTTGATTTAAGTTTGGCTGCGTTCTGTATTCATAGCCTTCCTTTTAAAATAAGACAAATATGTCTTAAATATAACACAAATATTTCTAAAATATAAGACAGATATGTCTGAAATACAAAATAAACATTTTCCGGGGAATTGACTCCGGAAGCTAAAACTCAACCAAATAGCCTAATTTTACAACCTATGACGCGTTCGAGACGTAAATTTTGGTTGGAAGCAGCCTAAGCTCAACCTCGAAATATCCTTGAAATTTGATTATTTATATACACTTTTAACAATTAACGAAGCAATTCTTACATGTATTAAAATCAGAAAATTAAATCTTGAACATAAAACATTTGTTTCTTCAAAGGCCGAAATTTATGTCTTATATATTGGCAACAGCAATTTCTTAAATTTAAGTCCTTTACGTTTAACTATTTCAGACACAAATTTCTGAACTGTTTAAGACTATTAGTGTCTCAAATACCAGACATTTATGTTCTGAAAATTTAAGAAGGTACGAGACTTGAAATGTCAAGACAGCTTATTTTGTGTGTGTAAGAGCATTGGGTTGCATGTAAATATCATACGAAATATTTTCTTTACCTGCTTTATTAAATAATCAAGTACAAAATTTTGACACAACGGCCCATTCGGGGGGATGGAATCAATTTTTAGTCTCACCAGAGCCCCCTGCCCCCACATCCGGTTGCGGACCCGGATAATTTAACAGAAGGTAAACGTATATATGAAAAAATCGTAGATCTGATAGTCCCTGGCCAGGATGAATACCAACGCGTGCTGCTTTATATTGGCTGCGTTTCTGAAATCTTACTTAAGTACTTACTTAAATTTTGCCTAAAGTACTTTCTTAAAGTCGCCGACTTACATACTTTACTTTTTGACAAAAGCTAAGAAATATCAGTTTTCATGCAGGAAAAAACAGAAACGAATAATTTCACTATAAATCAATAGGGTTACGTGAGATTACAATTTTAATTTAAGCTAGCGATAGCAAGCTATAGCTTATGTGTTTGGGCAAGGTAAAACATTTTCAATCACTTAATTATTTACTTAAGTACGCCTTTAAAAACAAAAAAATGGAAAGGCATAACTGATTAGCAAACGTTAAAGAATAAAGGTACACTTTAGTAGGGTTTCAAAAACACAGTCAATGTCTGTCATAGCTGGTTACATTATCGTTTGATGGTACATGAAAAAATTGGCCAAAACAAAAAGCGCACTTGACCAGCTTTGGACGCAACCAACTGCCCTTTGCGAAACGAAATACTACACTTACGCTATTTCATTAATACATATTTACACGTCAAAAATTTCGCTGAATTTGACACGTCATTGCGGCAAAGTGATGTCACAAAGTCAGGAATTTGAAATTTTAAAAATATATAATCAATAAGGTACAGTCGAAACGCAATATCCATAAGTGTCACATTGTAGAATAATTCGTGGTAGGCTCTAGTTTTATAAACTACCGATATTGGCCGACCTGGAACCGTTGAGAAGAATGCGTCTGTCCTGAAAAACAAAGAACAATTAAAATTTGCCCAATTCTACAACTTATCAGATGTCAATCAAAATTTAATCACTGGTAACTTAAGCCCTTAGCCTTATTATTGGTACGTAGTCGTACAACGACGCAAGGCGAACAAATTCTGTTTGCAAAACGGATAATGGATCATATCGCAATTTGCAAATAGAGCTAAAGGGATTAACCTTAAATTTGCGAATGATACCACACCGCAGTTGAATGGGGAACAAATGACACCATCCTTTCAAAAGTTACCTGGTGTACGCATGATATTGTGGATGTTGCATTATTATCAAAAATACGATGTTGCTCTTAGGCTAAAAATACTTTAAACGTTTAGCCGGCTGTGTTCAGAAGTTACAATAGCAAATAAAGCAAGTTTAAGCACTCAAATCATTGAATAAGTAGCGGTCAATACATTTTGGTCAATTTTTGGTCGCAGTCAAACTTTTATTTGCGTTTCCGCTACAACAGATGGAAATCGGTCAAAAATTCAAAACGTTTTTTGTGTTTTGAGACAAAAGTTACTACGATATCGAAATCTACGTTTTGATAAGCGCTAAAAGTGTCTATTTTTTGCGATTAGTTTCAATCAAAATAGCTGTTTTGCTACAAAACCATTTGACCGACTTGAATAAAAAGTCATTTTTTTAAATTCAAAGGCGTTTAATGTATCGGTCTATTTTTATACACGATTGACAAGCCAAACAAGCAGAGTGCAACCGGATATTTGCCACCGGCACCGGTAGAATTTTCGCCCGAGGTTTTGGAACTTTTGAGTACTAAAATTTTTACGTCATTTTCTCAAATTAATATTTCGGTCAATGATTTTGTACTTTTCTCTGAGTCAATTTATTTTTTTGATTGGCGACAAAAAATTGTTGACATTTGCTTGTGAAAATATTATCAATTTGAACTCCAAGCTGTCTAATAATTGCATGCTTAACCTTCAGCTCCGGTTCCGGGTTTAGCTTAGGATAATTTGGCGATATCCGGTTGCCATATTTTTAACCTTTTGCATCCTAAAATAGCCAAAACTACAGCGTATATCTTACATATTTTCGCCCCATCCCGTAAAAATGAAGTTTGACGGAAAACGTCCAGTGTCGTACAAAAATCGACGGATACGATCCGAAATATTGGGACGTGACTTGTACTCCATAAGAGTATACGCGTCTAAATGATTCGCAAATCCGCAATACCAATACTGTGGATAAAAATGATCGTATAACATTCGTCCAGGGGATTTGTACAGGATTGTTTTACGTTTATCAATCCGTGATATCGCTTTCAAGTAACCGTGCAACGCTTCTACAAAACAATTAAAGTTGTCGCCGCAATTGAAACAAGTCCTTGAGCCCCAAGTACGGTGAAACGAACCATTTGGATGACATTTTGAAGACCATCCGGATACAAGACGTTCCAGCGGATCTCGAATCATGGCAATGCGGGTCCATGTATTGTCCTCGAAAATTCGATCCCTAAAATTAATATTCTTAATTTTAAATGTAGGGTCACTACCGTTGCACGAGCTGTCAAATCTTTGACTTCAGTAGATTTGTGTTTAGGTTTAACTTTTGACAGCAAATAAGGTTTGGTGAATTTAAAATCATTTATTATAGTGCATATTTTCATCTTTACGACTTATATTCTCAAATGTGTGTAGCACCTATCGTCAGTTTACCAATCAGATTCAACTCATCTGTTTTCTGTTAGTAGTGTAGCGATCTGAATAAGAGAGGGAGGTTAAATACGAGTTCCAGAGTCATATATTGAGTCTGCGAATTAATAGGAGTCTGTTTCCCTAATTAGAGTCTGTAAATGAAGAGTACAAAATTACAAATTAGTCCATAAACGTTAATTGCCCTAGTTTACCAGCGTAAATGCTTCCTTGACCAAATTTAATGTTTTGTACAGAACTTGATTCGCTACTCAGACGTGTAATGTTTCCTATATTTGTAGCAGCGCACTCAAGCCTTATTAAGTAATGAACTAAAACCGTAAAAAATGGCTGGTATCGGTGTTTTGTCCAAATAACCGAAACTGGTTTGTAAAATAGCCGGCCGGATCCAAATAGCAGGCGGTGCGAGGGTGGTCTACGGAGAGGCGAAAGAATATGGGTCACGTCCTCTTATTCGTGTTGCTTTTGGTAGGGATATAATGCCGGTGGCTGCCGCTCCGCTCCCTGAGTGACAGCGCCAATAACCAGAGAACATAGGCGTCGCATAATTAACCCATAATGCTGTACGGATGTGGTTGTGTCCGCCGTCCTGTGGGTAAATAGAGCTTAGGTTCTGATTGCCGGTCGGCCACCGAATTGAGTGCGGGGAATGTTTTCGGACGCAAAGTGATTAAAAAACTGAATACCGGAGGGGACACTGGAGGCGTCGCCACTGATCTGTGGAATCGTCGTCCGGTCAGCCCCGAGCCTGTAAAACGCGAAACTTGAAGATCTTAGGTCGGGAGACTCGGTCGCAGCCTCGTACATGCAGTTGCAGAAAGTTGTAAATTGGTGAAAAAAGTGACATACGAATCACGGAGCGCTTGCATGGTCCACTTGTTGAGCCCTCTGGTGGCTCAATCGTTCCTCGGGCGGCGAATATTTAGGCGGAATCGAATTCCCGGGTTCGTGGAGATCCTTTTTTCTCCGGTTCCGTGTCCCAACCGACTTTATTTACGTTTTCACTATTTTGCCCGGTCTGAGTTTTTCCCCGTACCCGTGTAAGTCCACTTTCTAGCCGTTTGGTCCGTCTAATCCATACGGAGTGGCAGCAAATAGGTTTTGTGTTCCTTGATCTCCATTCCTACTGATCCCTGTCCTGTCCCGTGTTTCCTGTTCTACGAAGCCGGTAGCTTTTAGGGTATAGCCGCCTGAATCCAAGGCGGTAAAGGTTAAGGCTAACCCAGTCGCGTGTGTGCATCGCACAAGAGCTCGCAGGATTCGCGTTTGCCCCAAAGGTGTTGACTATGGACGACCCGCTCCAGACTCGGGGGTACCTCTCGCTCGGTCGAACCTCAATTTTTCCATCTCATAAGTTTAAAAGTGGCTGAGAGCGGGCAGCAATGACTTTCCTTACTTTTCCTTTTAATCTTATAAATACGAGTTCAGCATAAAAATTGCGCCTCCGGTGCCAAAAGTCTCGCGTAGTTGCGTTTAGGCTTAGGCATAGGCTTAAATTTGTGCTTACTGTTCGCGCCGCTAAGCCGTCCCTGGAAAATTTTTGGTCCCTTCCTAGAAACTTTTCAACCTTGCTTGTCACTCATTTAAAACCCTTGAATGCCCTTTCGGAAAATTTTTTAGCCCCACCCTAGCAAGGTAAGCTGGCCAGGGGCTTGTTACTGTTCAGGACCTGGTGTCGAACAAAACATTTTTTAAATTTATTATTTGAAAGGCAATAAAAGGGTGATATGTTACAAACGGAAACCCCCCTGTCGCAGATGCAGATAAGCCTGAATAGCGGGGCACTGCCTGGATATAATTATAAGTTGAATTGGAATTGATGGGCGCTGTGCAAATGCTACCCTAATAGTTACCTGTCTAACTGTTGCAAGTACCGTAGTAGGGCCAATGTAAAGAACAGCGGCGGAACAGTATTACAAATATATTCCTAAGCCTAAGCCTAAACCTAAGCCAAGGAAACAAATTAGTCTAAAGCTTAAGCTTACTCTATTGCAGTCCCACACAAAAACGTTCCGCCCTTGATCTTCACATGGCCGCCATAGTTATCTGGCTGAGTTATTTATTTCTTCATTTGACAGAACAGAAAAAAATCAAATAAAGAATTCCAATAAGCGCAAATACTACGAACATTAATGAACTATTAGCAGTCAAAAACTGATTAAAATACTTACAACTTCTCTTCAAATCCTTCCCCTTTGTGGTAACTGGAGCAAAAACGTCCATGAACTCGTTCTGGACGGATGGACAAATGTTGTTGCACTTCAACTGTAGTCGGATGATTCAATCGACATGCCAATGCTACAAATATACGATCAGTAGGGTACAATCGGATGTTTACTTCCGGGTCCGGATGCTGGCTCTAGTAGAAGTTTTGTCAAAGGTTCCGGCAATTTTTGTAATGTGAAGCTATTCGTATTTTTATAAAAGTTGTGCATTTGAACGAGTTTGATTGTGAACTTTGAATTAAATTTTGAAAGTTTTTTTAAATGCAAAACTTTTTAACAGGAAACTTATGAACGATTATTGTTTCAATTTTCAAATTGAACATTATTTTTCTCACATTCTTTCACCTCCAGGTTCAGATTTGATTTTTTACACCACCAAATGCACCATGCCGAACTGATGTAACAGAATATTTCCGTTCCATAACCAGACAGTATTACACTGTAAATTTCAGTGAGTTGATCTCAACTCAGACTCACTCAGTCTGAGTTAGGACTATGAGAACTCATAATTGTGAGTTTTTATAACTCGTTCTAGTTTTAACCCCTTCTCACATTGAGTTGCCTGTAGGCAACTCAGCGCGGTGTATATACATTAAATAGTATATATCGCACCGTGTTTAACAATTGCAACACGTATACGTAGTACTAACTCACCACAAGACGTGAGAGCCCCCTCGGGCTCGAGCGTCAAGCTCCTATAGCTGAGTGGTGATGGTATACGCCTCCAACTCCGATCACTGGAGTTCGAGTCCTAGCATAAAAATAGGTCTCATGGGAAATAGAAAATATTCATGTGAGAAAGGGTTAATTAATCAACTTTAAATCAACTCAGTGTGAGAATCAACTCAACTCAGAGCGAGTTAAAGTTTCCTGTTATTAACTCAGAAATAACCAACTTTTCGTCTCAGGTGATTAATTAACTCATTGGAATTTACAGTGTAGTAAACAATTTTTGTAATGTAGGAAACGATCCGGTGATACATTTGTATATATAAATATAAACATATATAACAGGGTGTAACTGGATATCCGTTCCCGGTTCCGGTAAAATTTTGGTGTCCGTTTCGGTTTCCATTTTCGTTATAGAAATAACGCAAATTTGTTATTTTTTAGTTAAAAATTAGTTATATTAAATCACGTATATATCTCGCTATTTTTGATGACGAATATGCTGCAATTGTTCGAAATGAAGTAACGATTACGAAATTCATCTAAATCTTTAACATTTCGATGCATCAGCGATTTTATCTTTAAAATTTAGAAAGCCCGATGAATATGTGAAAGCTTCAATTGTATTAACAAAAAAACCATATTAGAAACTATTATACTTCAATAATCGTTTTCCGTTTCCGTTATGTTTACTATCCGTTTACACCCTCTTTAACTCCACCTGAGTTGAGTTGTTTTACACTCTGAGTTGAGTTGATTCCGGTGGAGTTAAGTAATAATAAGTTAAATCAACTAAGAATCATGAGTTCTGATAGTCCTAACTCAGACTAAGTGATTCAACTCATTATTAGTTAAAATCACTTTACTAAAAATTAGAATACATTTAGATTCTTCATCGGTGTCTCCCATGCAGGAAGAGCGATGTCATACTACTTTGGAAAAATTTTGTTCCCTCAGAAAATTTTCAACCTTGCTTGTATTAATCATTAAAAACCCTTGTATGCTCCTCCTGAAAAATCCCTCTAGCAAGGTGTGCTGGCTACGGGTCTGCTTCGCGCGTGCGTGATGCAGTTTTCATACGCTTACATAATACCGTACCACTGCTTCCTGCTACAACTATAAAATTTCAAAACTGAATTCAGCCGTTCAGATATTGAATAGTCTGCTATCATCAAGTATAGGTCACCTTTTGTTCTTCAATATCATATGATATTCGACGCATTGTCAGCGAATATCATATGACATATTTTCAAATGTCTGCATACTTGAGGTAATATACCCAAATTGTCCTGTTGAATATCATATGATACTAGAATGCGAAATTTGAATTTTTGAATTATGAAGCTGTGGTTTCTAAGCGGTTTTGTGTCGGAAACGATTTGCCGGCGAGCATTTGGAATACTTAAAGTACATTTGTGCCGCTACAGTCCAACTTTTTACTCATTCATTTGTACCCAAAGGTTACACTGTCCCGCTGAGCCTAAGCCTATTAAGCCTAAGCATAAGAGGTAGCATATTCCTAAGCCTAAGCCTTAGCCTAAGCCTAAGCCGGACAAAAATTAGTCTAAACCTTAATTTTATTTTATTCTAGTCCTACAGGAAGAACGTTCCGCCCCTGATCTTTACATGGGCCAAGTGAAAAGCATTGAAAAAAGCGTTTTTATTTTAGACCTGTTTGTTATTAGATTTAAATATAAATCATTAAAGATAAGCCAATTTACCTTTCAGCTGAGTGCACGCAACTTTTGGAATCCAACATATTAATACTTTGATTCGATCAATAGGCACAGGTACAACAGGTTTTGGGTACGGAAACTGCCTTGCAGGTGGAAAAAGCAATTCTTGAACGAGTAAATGCAACCTGTTTCTACTGTTCATACTGTCGCACGAATGTATTTGAGCTGATTTCAAACAGTATATCACCAACGTTACAGTAATTGCAATCCCAGCAAGTTTCCATAAACGATTTAGTCGCATTTGTAACTGTCCTGCTCCTTATGTGTTAGCTTTTTTGTTGGGTTTGGGGCTAAAATGATTTTACGTATAATTGTTGTCTTATAGAATTTAATATTTGAGCATATTTTAGTACTATATTAATGTGTATTGGTCAATTTAAACACTACCTGTTTAAATTTCTATATATTTTGAGGTGTCACGTGCGCTTCAGGCCCGTAGCAAACTCACCTTGCTAGGCTGGGCTAAAAATTTTCAGCATAGGCATGCAAGGGTTTTCGTTGACTTTACATGCAAAGTTGAAACTTTTTCAGAGGGACGTAAATTTTTCTAGGGGAGAGTACCCCCTTTGAAGCCCTTCTTGTTACCGGCCGCCCATTCGTTTCAGATTCACTGAGAACAAATAAAGTACTATTAAATTTAAATATTAAGCATTTTAGCACAAAAAAGGTTTGATTTGGTGTATTTTACGCTGCTGGATCGTAACTGTCGTTTTAGGCCACCCGCAGTTGTCAACTTGCTTATTAAATTTTGAAATGCAACTTTAAATATAAATACAATTTTGAAATTTGTCCCAGCATCAGTCGGAGTTTTATGGCTGAAAATAGACGTTTTGCTTCAAGCTGTTATTACAATGTTCTACGATCAAAAGCTTAAACTAACTTGATTTAAGTTCAAGCTAATCCAGCAGTATTGAACTGACTTCAAGATTTACTAAACTAAAAGGTAAGTTTACGCTTAAACTCATTTAAAATCTTACATGTTTTCAGTTTAAGCTAAACTTATTGAACTCTTAGATACAGACAATTTCTGGGCTGCATTTGTTACTTGAAAATAAGGTTGCTAAACTCGTGTTAAATTCTAGTTTAGTTAGTCCGTCCAGTCATTTAAGTTCTGCTGAAACTGATATTCAAGTTTAATTAAGCTATAAAATAAGTTTAAGTTTTAAGAGTGCAGGGTAAAAACAACGAAAATCAATCAAACCTTTCATGTTTTCTAACCCAGCCTAACAAACACAACTAAATTTCAATGTTTTACTTTTTACAAATGCAAGAAATGACAAATCAGTCTTTGATTGTTTCAAATAGTACCAATAATGTAGCTGTGTTTGTATTGTTTTTGCAAAATTTAATCAATATTTCGGCCCATGTACAGAACAGGGCAGGAACAGTAAGCATATTCCTAAGCCTAAGCCTAAGCCTAAGTAAAAAATTAGTCTAAAGCTTAAACTGACTCTATTTTAGCCCAATCAGAAAACGATCCGGCCCTGTTCTATACATGAGCCAATATTTGTATTAATAGAGATAAGGACTGCGGCCGAACTATAAATATAAAAAATTCTCTATCTATAGAAATCGCTTTTACACACGGAAATTTAATTATTTTGTAACCTGTGAGTATAAGAGCAGCTCAAAATTACTTTACCCGCAACCGGTCTTTCCGAACGCTTGTTTTCTTCTTTGTTTTGAAACAAATGTTTAATTTGACAAAAATCAAATTTAACTGTTGAAAATATTGAAATCTGTTCAATTTTATAAAGAAATTTTCAAACGAGAAATACTTATTTAAAGATTTAAAAAATTTTTGATGACGTTTTGAATTTGGGGAAGTACCAACGTCCAAAAAATTAACTCGGCTTTACGGATATATCCGGCCGGTCGTAGTGAACAGGTTTGTTGCGTTCCCAAAATCAAAGAAATAATGGTATAAGCCAGGCAAAACAAGCAATTAAACAGCAGGTAAAGATGTTGTTGTTTTAGTTTAAGGCAACAACCTGTTTGTTCCCATGCCATAGCCCGTGTCTACGGCACAAGGTCATTTTTCACAGCTCTAAACATTATTAACCATTTAACTGATAGAGTATACTATGAGCGACTAGTACAAGTATTCGAGCAACACAGACACTGTGGGCAGTGTTTAACTATTCTAACATTGCAGTGCAAAATCTCTACAAGACGTGAGAGTCATCTCGGGCTCGAGCGTCAAGCTCTTATAGCTCAATGGTCATCGTAAACGCCTCCCACTTGAGAGACTGGGGATCGAATCTTACCTTGAAAATGCATCTCATATGAAATTAAAAATATTTATATGTGAGAAAGGGTTAATAGTGACTGGGAGTAACTAAAAAATGCAAAATTTCATTGAAAACTGTTGGGCACCGTCTAGATTTTGATGATCTGGCTGCGGACCTGGAAACCTAACAATATTAAAACACAATTAAAAATGGCCATTAAAACTGAAAACCAGGCGGTTTCAGAGTGCTTTGGTTTTTCATTTTTCATTGTATTGGAAATATGTTTGTCAACAATTGCCTTTACGTGTGATATTCGGTTTCAGACGATTTTAATTAAGGCAAAACTTTCTGAAAAACATTTATTTTTTAGGTTTCGTATCAAACCGACATATAATTTGCAAAAATAGAATAGGAAAAATTCAAAATTTCATTTAATCCCGGTTTCAACAACCGAATATGACAATATTTTGATTGGAAACAAACGTTTACGCTTAAAAAATAGCGTATAAACGATAAGTTTGAGTTGTAGATAAATATATACACTATGAAAATAACAATGATGAATACTAAATATATTTGCAAATTCCTAGAATTAACTGTTTATTCCATACCGACATAGAAGCATGAAAATAGTGTCAATCAACTGAAGGGTTAAAGACTCCAAATGTATACAATTAAACTTGTGTGATTTGGTTTCAACCAAACTTGTGCAAGTAAAATTGCTCAAACTTTTCTCTAGAAACTCTGAGTTCGCGCAAGCCGCTGGTGTTGCCCAGTATCGGATACTGGTGTTATGCGGTAAAAGGAAACTTGGGATTTAACGGAGAACCTATGGAAATCGTAGTCAAGTAAATCTAACGGGGTTAGGTTTACTATTCTACAACGGATTGGGCCAAATCTAACGGAGTAATTGGTCGGAAATTTGGATTATCTCTAACGGGGTTAGAGTGCACGGTTATAAATCTGGGGAAAATAGGGTGTGGTTCCAACAGGGTTAGGATTGCACGGCTTTTTCGCGAAATTGTAAGTTTGGTAATGTGGAGCCAGTGGCTGGACTAAACAGATTCAGGCATAGGTTTTATAGGATTTCGGATCAGGCTACAAGTTGAATTGCGTAACCTGTGATTTGCTTGTAATAATCGGTGTTGTAAAAGCGTTGGGGAGGGAAAGTAAATATTATCGGCCGGGTTACTCAATCAGAGCGATAAGCTTGCATCGAGAAAAGAACTGCATAAAGGTGTGATACAGGATACAGGACTGAGCTAAAATCACGAACTTCTCACATTGCTGTCGCCTACTGTTGTTGAGACGGCTTCGGGACCCTCTTTCACAAGCACTTTGTTCCCGGAGCATATTCCTGTCTTAGAGTTTTTGACATTTTAAAAACATTTAATATCCGGTCAGCACCGCTTGTTTGATGGACTGTTCCCCATGTATTTCTATTTTCTATTTTTGACTTCCATGTGCAAAATACCATGAATATTTGCATATGTATACAATGTACATTAAGATATGCTTTGAGCTAGCGTAAAACACTTAATGCGGGGATCACGGTTGGTGCAGCTGGGTCGCGTTTCGTCACGTTCATTATATTGGGTAACATTTTATCTTCGATGTAATCCAATATGATATTCTAAAACAGTGGTTATCTGCTAACATCATGTATCGGTCACGTTTTGTCTTTCAATATCATATGGTATTCCCTACATCGTCTGTCAATATCATATGATCCTTTTAAAAGTGTCTACGGAATCAGTTACATAACTAGGTTTATGTACCTATATGGCGCAATGCCATATGATACTAAGCAGACATGTGCCGTTTAGTATCATATGATATTACGAGACAACGTAAACAGTTATTAATATGATAACGGGAAATTTAAGTTTTGGTGAGAACAGTCAAATTTTGACGGGAAATTCAAATGTTGGGGAATTCAAAGGTAGGCGGGACTACGCAAATATTGGCGGATTGTGTTATGATAAGTTATAAACTACATAATGGAATATCATATGATACACTTAAACTGTACAGTAGAATATCATATTATGCTCTGATTCCGTCTTGCTGAATGTTCAGATTTTAGTAATTTTTCGGATTATACACGACAAACATCTATTCCACTGCTTGAGTATATGCAAAAAATTGCAGTGAGAAGCGAATGAATTTTTTAACATTTGACCAATGTAAAGCATGTTGTCGTAACAGTAATACTGTAGTGACCAGTGATTCAAATAATAGTGGGGAATGATATAATTTGTCCTTGCCATAGGGTACCCCCTGTTATTCGGTTACAGACTGATATTTATTTTTAACCCGCCATCCGCCGCCCATCATTACTGAAATATATACATCCGGCATTGCACTATTCGTTGAAGTAAACGTTTATTTGTCTTGCATCAAAAGTTTGAGCGATAATACAAGGTTACTTAGGAATGTACTTTCAAGACTTAACTATACTTTAATGATCCCAAATCAAATTTATTTGGACCTGCGGTTGATTTTCTACCGGAGCGGAGCCGGAAGCAACCCTCCGGTTGTACCTGGTTCCGGCGACATACATAGACACCCGTTTTTGTTTTTCTCATTTTCGCAGTTATCTACTTTGTATGCTTCATATTGTAGTAAAGGTTTACGCATTTTTATACCAGAAATTCAATGATTTCATCACAGCCAACAAGACATGCACAATTTGAATTTTTACGGCTGTTTTGAACTAAAAACCTCTAATGTATTATTTAAGTTTTATTTGCACTACAACTATACACTGCAAAAAATGGTTAGTCAAATTGACTCTCTCCGAAATAAGCTTTTTCACAATGTACAAACTGAGTCAAAATCAATTACGTGGGCGGAGTATTATTTGACTCAGTTTGTGAAGTACCGAAAAGCCTATTTCGGAGAGTCAATCAACTCACCATTTTTTGCAGTGTACGGAAATTTCTGTGGAAAACAGAAACGTAGAAGCTTTTGCATTTAGACATAATTTACTGTATCTTATAAAGAACCTTTACAGCACACTCATGTATTTTGGTTTTTTCATGACTTTACTGCTATGTATGAAGGCACTATATATTCACCAGTATTTTTAACCATTCTGCAGCATCAGCATGACATGCGGATGCCAAATAAAACTCATGTAATGTTGCATATCGGTTGAAACTGGTGCATATGTACGGCTTTTTGCCTATATATGCGGCGACAGTGAAACATGGAAGAACCAAGATATGAGTGTAACGTTGAAGTTCTTAGTAGAGCACAAAACCTGAAAACGCAGCAGCTGATTGTGAGGCGTCGTGGCTCTGTGATCATGCGGTGGTCTGAAAATCTGTCGGTCCTGGGATCGAAAACGCGTAAGAACATCCATCATTTTCAGCTGCAATAACACAGAACTGAAAACGGTCGTACCCTAGCCTACCCAACTTATCACCGTCTCCCAAGTGAACGTTACCAAATTATTGGTACGAATAAGAAAGCTTGGATAAGATAAATTAAGCACCGATATGTGACAAGATTATATGTATATATAGTGTGAAAGTGACAATGGAAAACAGAACGTAAGAAAGACATAGCTAGTATGGAGGTCAAAAATGAGCATTTTAGAGCTGCACGCTCCGGTCCACCGCTTTCCCCGAAATACTGGCGTATGTTTGGGCTTTTCTTAAATTTCTCTGAAAGATATGGCCATGCAGCATAGTGCAACCGGAATTCGGGTTCTGGTACTTTTTGACCTTCCGGTTTCGGTAAATATTTACCGGAATTAAAAGTTCCGGTATTAAATTTTGGTCTGTGAAAATAAAGATATTTTACTAAAAAATGACGATTAAAATAAAATAGTATCATTCGGATAGTATTTAAATCTTGAAAATCGCAGAAAATAAACCATCAAAGGCAGATTGTGTCAGTCTAGGTTGGAATTGAGGAACATCAGACCTTTCTACCAAGCAGCTGGAAAAGCGGGCCTCCGGAGCGGGGATCGAACCCTCAGCCTACGGATCCTTAAGCGAATATTCTACAACTGCGCCACGCAGCCCGCCTCTCCAACTGCATTTTTCGTCGACTATAAGTGTCGACCGTACACCACAATGTGCATTGCATTTATTGCATATTCACCAGGACAAGCATGTCTCACATGCTTACATGCCCTTATTTTCAACAAGCTCGTCCCTTGACCGTCTATCTTATTTTGACTGAATACCGTGTTCAAAGCGCGGCAGTTTACCATTGCGCTCACGGCGTAGCCCCCATGTCAGTTTAGGTAGGAACCGGGACATCAGAACTTTCAACTAAGCGCTGAAAAAGCGGACTAGAGCGGAGATCGAACTCTCAGTCTATGGCTTCTTAAGCGAGAACTCTACCACTGCAGTACGCAGCCCGCCTCTCCAACCGCATTTTTCGTCGACTATATGTGTCGACAGTACAACCCAATGTGCATTGCATATTTTGCATATGCACTAGGCAAGCATGTCTCACATGTTTACAGATTACGCTTCTGTGGATTATGAAAATCTAAAATACAGCAGATAAAGTGAATACCTATTTCCAACTATGGTTATTTCACCAATAATATTGCAAAAAGTATTAATTGAATTTTTTAGTGGCATCTATTTTCAATTTTCCAGTTCCGGCAAATTGCAATTCACCACTCACCACGCGCCGGTATTATAATATTCTTTAGTACTATGTATTATGTGCACGTGTACGTGTCATAATCTTATTTAACTATGCAGATACACATGCAACACCATGTATATAGACTAGCAAGCTCTAGCGTGACACAGTGGACACTGGTGACCCACCCAACAGTCATCAATAGGGTATGCTGATATGTCAACGTTGTATATCACTATATATTTATTCAGTGGAAATAATGTATGAATAACTTACTTTTCATTCTTGCTTACATTCTTTATAAGGCTACACTTTCTGTGGTATTATCATCGTTAAATGTGTACCAAAATAGCGATTATACCAATCAGAACTGTCGGCAGCAAAACAGCAATGCGTATAGCACATTTACTGGTTCTGATAACGGCGATTTCGTAATTTGGTCAGCAGTTCATAAGGTATGTTTATTTTTCTTTTGTGTGTAGGTGTATATGTTTATTACTGACACCAAATTATAGCCAAACTGGTGCGAGTACGCTCACAATCAGTCAATATAGTGACTAATTACTTATGATTGAATTCATACGTACAAGAAAAGTTTTTATTGAAAGCTTCATTGGTATGCTATAGGTTGCGTCGTTGTGTCGAAACAATGTTTCGTATATACGACATAATTGTTTTGTAATCCGAGCATTAATGATTTGTTTTAGTTAACTTTGTTATTTCCAGGATCACTTCAAATTCACATTTTCTGAGCATACAGTAGTATGGGCCTCTCATTGCACCATCGATCGACTTGGTTACTTAAATCATATCGTGACAGCCAACCGTTGGACGGGACCGGTGCTTGTGGCGGTTTTAGTGAAAAGCTTTAACGAACTGATAGTGGCACTTGACGCAGAGCGGAAATTTCGACAAATTTGTACAGCAGAAAAGGGGCATCACTCTGTGGTATGGTTTGAAATTGTACATAAAATTGGTGGAAGATTTGGGTTGCGTTCTGTTGCGTTTTGGCTGGGAACACTATTTTCATCAGGGATAAATAGGTAAGGTTATTGAGTGTTTGTTAAAAGTACAATTTTACTTGTGTCTATGAATTTTGAGGGAGGTATCTTTCTAACCTCCCGCCTGTAGTACCTAGGTTCCATCTGACTTGTTTAACAAAATGTTTCTCTGAGAAAAGTCATCATCGTAACGTATATTGCGTGACTGCTGGTAACGTATATTGCGTGACTGCCGAAAATGGATTTTAATCTGTTTTCTGAAGCAAGGGTTGTTCCTGTCGGGTATGGCAATTTTGTGAATTCATAATGTCTACTTTACAAAAAAGGCGTTTTTATGTATGCGTACAAGGTTCATCAGATCACAAAATGTATTATAATACTTTTCTTATATTTTGAAAGACACCATATTACAACGTCATGTTTCATTACGCTTGATATTCTTTGTATGAGTTTTCTACAATTAACGGTACACTATCGAGTTATTTGTGATGCAACGTGTAGCTATTGCAGTGTATCGCAGACACATTATGAAGCGCACCAGAAGGACTATAAGGCGTTAGATTATCCAGCAAATGTTCTGCGAAACGCAGTTTTGGCAACGTCACAGCGTGCAGGATTCCAGTGGATCTTAATGTCAGATATTGATATGATTCCAAGTGAAGGGTTGTATCAAAAACTTGGTTTGTTTTTGGAACAGAAAACAAAAGTTTTCAAAGATTTTGAAAACAAATGGGCTGTTGTGATTCCTGCGTTGGAATTGAATTCGACCTTTGCAAACGGTGCTTGTGAATGTGATTTGGTAGATTTTCCGCGAACTAAAGCCGATGTAAGACGCCTATGGATAAAGGTAAATGAAATACTAAGAAGGTAGGTAGTGACTGTGCAATGACTAAAAAATTAGAGTGATCTTGTGTAGATTGTTTTCTTTTCAAGTTGTTGAATTTAGATTTTCAACAGTTTGTTAAGCTTCGGGTAGTATCCGGTGCATTCACCATCGCCCATTTTAAGGTAAATGATGGCATTGCCACCCTCCGAAAATTTACTGCTATGGCAGTGTTCAGAAAGACAAAAATACTTAGAGTACGTAGGTCGTGCCACCCTTGAAATTAACACTGGCTGTCCAGTTTTCTCAGGTATGTTTCGGCTATTTAATATATTGTAGATTTATTTTGTTTCAGAAGCTTCTCAGGCAGTTTTATGCTGCTTCATGCCCGTTATGTCACGATCCAATTAATTATTCGTTATGGTTACGAGATCACGAAGACAATTTTCGGCCAAATCAGAGAAAGCCCAGCGTATCTGACGACAGTTCTATTTGGCTGCTAACCTCATCAATTGATCACAGTTTGTTACGTGATCCATTTGAACCATATTTTGTAGCGAAAATTGACGCTCTGCCGCGATTCGACGAACGCTTTGTTGGTTATGGCAAAAATCGGTTGACACAGGTATGTTGGGCAGTCCAGGATGCAAACAGGTATCTGGCTCTGGCAAGAATCGATATCTGGCTCCGGCATTCTACATTGCTGGATATTTGTTGGTTGTATTAAGGCGAGCGCAATGCGGTTTAGGATTTGTGCTCGCCTTAATCCAGCTAATGACCGACTTGTATGCATGCATAATAGTGTTTTCAAGGTGCAAACAAATACCAAAAAATATTTGTATATTTTTGTTATATACGGATTTTTAGTGGAATTGTGTTTCGTTGAGCGCTTTTATAGTTTTGTGAAATTGAACAAAAGTTTAAAATGATATAGTATAAAATATCCGGCCATATAGAATATTGGGACCGGATGTCGATTGTTCTCCTGAAATCAGATTCGGTTACATTATGACTGGTGCTGCAGTTAACGCAAAGTCAATAAGCATGGCACTATAAGAACGTTATAAACTAAGTGAGATTGCTACTTTTGCGGTTTGGTTCAAAAAGGAAAAACTTTTATAAGCAGACCCAGTCAGAAAATTAGGTGGCTTGTGAATCAGGTATCTTACAAACCGTATATGAATAAAAGACTAACAAAATGAGCAATTGAGGTGCACAAATGTTGTTGTGAGGTGTATATACCTATATCGGTAGGCACAAACTCGCTCAGACGCACGATTTGTAAATGTCTCATGCACATTATTCTATGCGACCAGTTTAAAGTTTAAGTTTTACAGCATAGGTACTGTAGCTCTAAGTGGAGAAACGTTGGGCAGGGTTTATATTACGATGACCAGTTTTGTTTGAGGCCTAAATGCCAAATTGCTGGGTGCCTCAGGGGGGTTTACCTACCGATCCAAAATCCAGCAAGATTTTCGAGAATCGTTTTATGCGGTAATACAGTAATGAACATAATGTATGAAAATTGCGGATTGTCAGTGTAATAGAAGATGTCTGAAACAAAGTTTTGAGCCTTAGGCCTTCATTTCAGTTTTGACTTGGGCATTGGTTTGGTTTTCTATCAGTGTTTGGGACCTGTTGTAGGTGTACAGGACATGTCGCGAGATTATTGAACAGTGTTTTCTACAACAATGTGTAAAAATGTTGTCATTACATAAACAAGTTTTTTTTACAGCTATGTGAAATGTATGTATCAGGATGGTCATTCGCAGTCGCAAGCAACGCATTTATCACTCATGATGGTTTTAAAGCAAGCACAATGTTTGATGAAAGCGGAAGATTGAAGAGCTTGGTTGCAAATCGAAAGATTTTCAAGCAATTTTTGACTGAATTGGCAGTGAAATACAATTTAACCAAGGATGAAATTATGTGGTGAATAAGGCTTGTGCTATAATCGCCACGTGGCACCGTTAAGCCACCGCACTCAGCCGCGCGAGATGACAAAATAATGCGCGGCACATCTATAATTTACGTGCCAGTTCTGTGCGTAAATTAATTGGGTCTACAATTTGGTGTGACGTCGTAAGCTCGGGTATTGCAGCGGACTTCGTTGGATGATAGCAAACGTCATCAAAAAGTATAGCGCAACCCAAAACAAGAGTAATGCCTTAACGTGTGCTGTTTGTAGCTCTGTTGGCACTGGAATACTGAATTCAAAAACATTTTGAACCAATAGTACATTTTGTGTTCGTTTTTGCCAAGTAAATTGTATGGTTCACAAATTGAAATACGAGCTATTTTAAAGACTTGGAATAAATAGGCAGTGTTTTTCCATTGTGAGCGGATAGAAGAAGTGAAACCAGTGAAAACTGCTGTGAGGTACACTTTAAAAATGGTGAGGCCAGACTACACAAACAGTCCAAATTTGACTCCGCCAGAGTCAAGTTCGATTCACTGAGTTCAAAGCTTTTGACTCCGATTGTGTAGTCCGGAAAAGTCTATTTCGTAGAGAGTCAATTTGAGTCATCATTTTATGCAGTGTAGATTTAAAAACGAAAAACGGTTTTTAGAATTTTGTAAAAAGGAAACCGATTTTTATCGGAAACGGATTTCCGGTTACCAGTTGAACCGGGATTTCGGTTACGGGCCAATGTTACTTTAAAGGCCGTCCCATTTTCCCGGGACAGAAATGTACCAGGAGTACATTCAAAAATATAATTGGGACAGATGAGACAGCGGGACAGATGGTACACTTGGGACAGTTAGGACACTTGGGATAGTCGGGACAGTTTGGACTGTTGGGACAGTTTGGACAGATGGGACAAACGGGAGAGATGCGAAACTTGGGACAGATATATATGTATATATAATATATATGTATACATATGCATATATATAATATTTATGTATATATAATATATATATCGTACGTAAATATATCTTCCTGTGCATATGTAAACAGGAGCGCATTATAGTAACATGGGCCCGGTTATGGTAGAGAAATCTGGTACATTTCTCCAGACTTCGGCATTGAAAATTTTTTTATTCGAAAATTCAAGAAAAATTGGCATTGTTTTAACTTATTTTTGGAAATTGTCTGAGCGTGTACTGCCAAAATTCTCAAATTGTGCCATACTCCATTATTAATCATACGCTTCCAGCTACTGCATTTGTTTCAGGATTTTGGCAATCTAAATGGTGTGTACTGTGAACACCATTAAAGCGATAAAGTAGCGTTAAAAATAAATTTTTACTAAAAATACCTTTTGTTTCCGCTTCCAGTATTTTATAATTCCAGTTGCACCCTGCGGGTTACACTCTGGGGAGAATCGTAGACGGGTGTAAATATTCGGAGCCGGATATCAAATAACATTTAGCTCCCCATCTGTCCAACTGCCCATCTGTCCCAACCGTCCCATTTGTCCCAACTATCCCGTTTGTCCCAACTGTCCAAACAGTCCCATCTGTCCGTTTGTCCAAGCTGTCCCATCTGTCCCGTTTGTCCAAACTGTCCTATCTGTCCCGTTTGTCCAAACTGTCCCGTTTGTCCCAACTGACCCATCTGTCCCAACCGTCCCATTTGTCCCGACTGTCCCATCTGTCACAACTATCCCGTTTGTCCCATCTGTCCCAACTATCCCGTTTGTCCCAACTGTCCCGTTTGTCCCAACTGTTCCATCTGTACAAACTGTCCCACTGTCTCATTTGTCCCAATTGATCCGCTGTCCCAATTATATTTTTTGTGTGTACTCCTGGTACATTTCTGTCCCGTGAAAATGGGACGGCCTTTAGGGCAACATTGGCCAAAGTACTTACAACAAAACTTTACAAACTCAAAACTTATACAGTACCTGGCCCATGTTCACGGTGTAACCGGATATCCGTTTCCGATAAAAATCTGTGACCGTTTTCATTCCGTTATAGATATAACAAAAATTCTGTCATTCACTTTCAAAATTAGTTATAAATCACTATTTAATTTTGTTTACACCTTGCCATGTATAGATCAGGGGCGTAACGTTTTTCCGTGGACTGCAATAGATTTAGCTTAAGGTTTTGCATATTTTTGTCGCTAATGTTCTCAAGCTTAGGTATAGGCTGATTACGCCTAACCTTAGGCCTAAGATATGCTAGATCCGGCCTTGTTTTTTATACATTGGCCCATTAACTGTAAGCTCCAGCAAATATCCTACACAAGCCAGAGGTTGTTGATTTTTTGCCGGTGCCACACCTCCGGCGGTTGCACCCTGATGCGGCAAATGTAAAGAACAGGGGCGGAACACACGGCAAAAAAATAGTGAGTCAAATTGACTCTCCGAAAGAGGCTTTTTCGGACTACACAAACTGAGTCAAGTTCAACTCCGCCAAAGTCAAATTTGAGTAGTCGAATTTGACTCAGTTTGTGAAGTCCCGAAAAGCCTATTTCGTAGAGTCAGTTTGACGCATCGTTTTTTGCAGTGCAGTATTATAAGCATATTCCTAAGCCTAAGCCTAAAGCCTAAGCGTAAGAAACTGACTTTTTACATAAACCATGACATATACCAATTATTTTTATTATTGACACTTGCTTTTATGCCTATCATCAGAAAAACTTCAATCACGGTACACCGATGCAACACAGAGATGAATGTGGCGCCGCCTACGGCCGTTTCCCCTCGCATGAACGATAAACATTTTAGTTACTCTGCCGACAAAATTTTCAGCTTACGTTTGACATCAAAGTTTAAAACCCGACAATCATTATTTCATTTTCCACCATATGCAGAGTACATCACAAAACCGACCGTCAATTGATCCTTGCTCCATGGATGCCC
This sequence comes from Enoplolaimus lenunculus, assembly GCA_030248215.1. NCBI lineage: Eukaryota > Metazoa > Nematoda > Enoplea > Enoplida > Thoracostomopsidae > Enoplolaimus > Enoplolaimus lenunculus. Next base: position 138,719 of record JASANG010000625.1, read on the forward strand.
CACGTCCCATTTCCATCTCTGATTCAGATATATTTGACAAGTAAGGAATGCAATACGTTTTTCAATTTTTGCTACACTTCGTGACCGTTTCTTAAATATACATAATTATTTAACTTTTTTAATTTTGAACTAAAATAACGCCGAAACAACAGAACTGACGTGATATATATTTCCATTTTTAACGGCCATAGCAACTTCTTCCCAAAACGGGTTCTAGAAGCTGTTTAGTATCCAATGACAGCAAATTTATTGGAAATGAATATGGCCCATGTATAGAACAGGGTCCGATCGTTTTCCGGAGGGGCTATAATAGAGTCAGTTTAAGCTTTAGACTAATATTTTCCTTAGGCTTAGGCTTAAAAATAGGCTCAACCGTATCCATACGCTTAGGCTTAGGAATATGCTTAAACAACTGTTCCGGCCCTGTTCTACACACGGGCCATGAATATTAATCAAAATGCCAAAACCGGAGCATGGCACAATATAACGCTATAAACACTGTAAAACAAACTTTTGCCTTCTATTAAATTAGCACTGGTGTGTGTGGGGGGAGGTCAGAGGAAACTAAACAATTTCCAATCAGGCGTCGGGTCGCTATTTTCTCGACCGGTTCCGCTTCTACAAAACTCAAACGCCCAAACTCCATAACGGATCAGCATAAACATTCACCAACACTGTACTATTGCTGTTATCACCAGACTGATTTGGCTCCGAAGACATTTGTCTTAATCGGCAGTTACACTCTGTGTTCAGTTGAACATTACTCCAGCTCGGCGCAGTCACATATACCAAATTTCGATTTCGATCTTCAGTGTTGAATAAATTTTGCCGGATCACAGACGGTCGCAAAGACGGCACGCAACTTATCATTACACCAACCACTGGTGTCGAGGTATTAATACAGTCACCCGTAAACACACGACCGCTCGCATTAGAGTCACTGGAATGAACGGTGGGAATATTAGCTGCCTTTGTGGCACATCTACAACCAACAGGATCGTTTGAACATATGTGACTATGAGGTTCTCTGGTACAAGCACAGTCCAGCACAGTTGGAGCTACTAAATCAAGCTGATTATTATGCAAATGAGCGTTTCTACAATGCTCTCGAGCGCTTAGCAATGAATCGGCACAGTTCAAAGACGATACAGCGTAGCTGGCAGGTAAAATGTGACAATAATTACATTTTACACTTCTATGAAGTGACGATGGTATGTGAACAATGAATGTTTTACAGCAATCACAAAATGTATTATTACTATTTGATGATATGGTTTTATAGTTAAACGCAATCATTGCCGAACGTCGCGGGCACACCCGAGTATAACTCGCGGAATAATCATCAGCAGTGATTCGAGTTTGACACACAGATGAGCCGCAATGACTCCTTGGGTCATCATCAAGCTGGTTACTTACCAGATCTTCGTTTGCCATGCTGCAGTTACAACGACGCTCGGCGATTATACTTGAGTCGAGTCCACCAGTTACATCACCACGCGTCGTTATACTATGACCACTTTTACTGCACATTGGCGTTAAACTAATCATCGATAACGAATCTGCAATTACATTATGCATTTCAACGTCGCCACCATAAGAATCATTATTTGGTTCCGACTGTTTTGCTCCGATAACCCCTGCACCAATATCTGCCGCTCGGTCCAGAGCCCATTTTCGTTCACGTGCAGCACGTTTCTTTCGTTCAATTTCGTTCGCTTGAGCAAATGCTCGATTCAAATACATTCTCGTTGTGTCGTCAACGGTTGTTTTTAAACTGTTTTCTTTACAAGCGTTATTCGCTCGTATATCATGCGCATTATTATTTACAGAAGCTAAACGAACCCTCGCACAAGTTCTTTGCTTGTCGCCTACGCTTAAACTTTTCACAACCGACCGTAAATTATAAGTCTTACACGTATTATTCTTACGACAAACTTCATCACTCTCATCTACTGTACGTAAACTATTTCCCACACAAGTGTTATTCTTATCGTAAACATTACTATTCTTAATTGGCTGTAAACTATATCGCGGACAAGCGTTATACGATTCGCAAACAGCGCGCAGAGAATGATTATTGCTGAGTACATGTTTACGGCAGTGTATACTGGTCATTTCGTCAACGTCGTCGTCGACAGTTTTATTCGGCGGCCGCCGGCCAGAATATGCTGACCGCGCGTACACCGCTTGCTTCGATTTTCGTTGTTCATAGCGACTGTCTGATCTAGAATTAGACCGTTTTGCTTCAGTATTACAGTTGTATTTAGTGTCAAAGCTGTTGACATCAGAACCGTTGTTATCCGCTTCAGAGTGCTGTGTTCCGCCGACCGACACTTGAGCGCTAGTTATTCCGGAGACATTTCCATTCGTGCCCGGGTACGCATTACAGCCACGGTAACCACGTTGATACCAATCATCTGTACTTCGTTGATATGTTTGTTGGATCGAAATGTCAAAGGCAGTAGTAGCACTACAACAGCCAGAGGGCGTAGCGTTGCTACTACACAACACCCAACAGCATTTAGACACACGAAAACTATTATCAACATTGGCACATTTCTTACACGACGGACAACAAACAACAGTTCGACCGGTACAATTTTGGCACATCGAACACAGTATTTCACACCTTTGCTGCGTCGCCTTCGAAATAACTGGAACACCCGGACCCGGATGCAACTCTGACTGATCCCCGACTTTCAATGAAACAGCAACGAAACGAGAACCAGACTGAGGTTCGCTGTCGTGTACTTTCTCGCGTGACTGGCACAGCATTGGTGCATCAGATGCCACCCGCTGAAGTGAATCCAACCTTTTTTCGATTCCAGTCTCAACATTCACCGGGCAACTTTCACTTGATGCAGCCCCATTGGGACACACGACAACAGTCTGTTCGCTATGATCGTTACAATTTCCACAGTCCGGCAGACCGGACCCTCGGCAACATCTTTCACCGACAGCTTCATGCTTTCGCGACTTTGTTGCCGAGCCCGTAACATTTGTCACCGTACTTGTAGGACGGCAACGTGTCGCAAAACACCTTGTGCACAAATAATAATAATAATAATAATAATAATAATAATAACAACAACAACAACAACAACAACAGTGTTGTTGCCAAGCCGCCTTGCAACAACTGCACTGTTTCCAGTTACGACCCGATTGCCATGGACGTCCGTTGTCGCGAACCCGACTGTGTGGCGCCGTTGTCTGAGATATATCTTGACAGCGTACACACTGACGAGTTTGTTGCGGACAAACTTGGTCGCCAGCCAAACAGTCTTGTCGCATCGTCTGGCAAGCGTTTCGTCGGTTTAGACAGCACAGACACTGTCGTTTGGATCGAGTGATATGACAACAATGATGATGATGATGATGATGATGACAACAACAACAATGATGATGATGATGATGACAACAACAACAATGATGATGATGATGATGATGATGATGATGATCAGTTGAGCAGCTGGACGGAACATCGGCGTAGATGGAACAAATTCGTGGTGACGGGTGTAAATTTGCAACGCTGGCTGCTGGTATCAGCTGGGTAAACGCTGTAGTAGCTGTATTAGCAGCGTGGCGTAAGGACGTGCAAAGTGACCTTGAACATACGAGTTGACCAGATGTAGTTTGTTGATTTCTCGAAAAACATGAGCAAACTGATATAATTGGTTGTGTTGTCATTGTTGTTGCTGTTGTTGCTGTTGTTTTTGTTGTTGCTGTTGTTTTTGTTGTTGCTGTTGTTTTTGTTGTTGTTGTTGTTGTTGTTGTTGCTGTTGTCATTGTTGTTGTTGTTGTTGCTGTTGTCATTGTTGTTGCTGTTGTTGCTGTTGTTTTTGTTGTTGCTGTTGTTTTTGTTGTTGTTGTTGCTTTTGTTGTTGGTGTTGGTGGTGGTGGTGGTGGCACAACACATACCACGATTGCCTGTTCCTTACCGTACACGATCCGGCTTGGATCAGTTGGCCAATCGCTGCGTACGGACAATACAGCGCTTGCTTCCACATTACAACTTGATCCCTAAAAAGTAAATAAACATTATTACTAAACTGGCTGCATACATCTCTTGCGGCGGCATAAATCAAGCATTACTATCCACAAATGTGTATACAGAACAGGACTGCGTCCTGGCATTAAAACGATTAAAAAGAATACCGACAATCCTAACAAGCAACCATCTTCGATTGTACGATCCGATCCATTAAAGCTGCAAACAAACAAATGAACTCATGGTCCTGAAGATTTGAATTGCCGTCATAAACAAAAGATCAATCAGAAATTGTAAAAGATCAACCAGAAATTATTTTTTCAAACAGAATATTCCGTTTGTGATAAAACAATGATTGGTTGTAAACTCAACGAACCAACAAATTCTCTCGAGCTGGTGTCTGCAAGACACATTAAAAAACAATCTTTAACAGGCAACAAATGTTATATGTGGACAGCGAACTAAAAATACTAGCCGACACCGGACTTGGACGTACAATATAATATACATACGCAGTTAAAATAATGTCTCAATTGTGAATCTTGAATCATTTACTGCAGTGTCGACTCAAAAGTTATCATTTGCATTTTTAAAAATACGATCTCAGCCAATCAAACTTCAAAAATTACTCGAAAGTTAGGCGCACCTATACGCTTGGCAGGGTGCAACCGGAATTACGATTTACCGGAACCGGAAAGTGAAAAATGCATTTCACCAAAAATTTCATTTTAATCGTATTTTTTGCTCTATTATTTGTGAAATAACCTTAATCGAACATAGGTATTTATTTTATTTGGTGTATTTAACATTTTCATCATCGACTGGTGAAAAAAATGCCGGAACCGGAACCGGAATTCTGGTTGCCCTTGACGCTTGGTCATCGAGAGTTTGTGGAATTGTGACAAGCAGGATGCAACCGGAATTACAATTTACCGGAATTGGAATTCCGGTTTGCACCCTGCCTGAAACGTACTGCAAAACAAAAAATTATTCAATAAGTAAAACAATGGCTAATGCTATGTTGGTCGCTTATTACCCAAATTCGAGGCGGGCAAAAAAATCACAAATTTTTACCTGCGCTTTGAAATTCTTCACCCACAGGTATACCCAAGTCAAACTACGTATACCCGTGGGGTGCGTGCAACTCTGCACCCAGTTTACCTTTACATTAAAATCGAATCGTTTCTCCAGCGATGACACTGCTTCAACACCGTCTGTCTCGGCAACACAAACGCCTGTCTCTCGGCCATGTAGGGTCTCCACATTCTGCCCAGCCTCGCTGCGTCGATTTCGGTCCAAAACCAGTAGCTGTTGTTCCGCTCCAGTCAAACTGTTCATAGGCCTGTTTCCAGTACTAAAACCACCCATTTCCCTATCCACCTCTCTAAGATTGCTTGCCCAGCTATCAGCTCCATCCGCCCCCAGTGAAGCCGAATCAGCTTTACCTCCATTAGTTGCACTCGTCTCTCGTACTCCTGAATCGATCCCTAATACTCGAGCAACCTCAACGCTTCTCACCATGCCTGCCTCTAGATTTACCGTAGACGACCCACAAGATTCCAACACCGCACCCGGATCGGGACCTCTATCACAGCATTCGGCTCCGGACTTATCCGCTCGCTCTTCCAAGCTACTATTCACCGCCGTCGTACCACCGGTTTCGCTGACCTTGGACAAACTTTGTGAATCAATATAATTGTCCGGGTTACATTTTATTGACATATGCGATCCAACCAGCTTCTACGCGTATTAAACAACTCTTTCGTTGATATTTACATCGGTTCAAAACCGATATGCAAATATTTGTTATTTTTTAGAAAATGTTTGTTTGTTTGTTTGTTTGTTGTTGATGTTACTGTGGCTGCTGTTTATAACCAATTTCCGAGTCATTTGGTCATATTGAAACCAGTTTCATTAATATTTGGTTTAACGTCACATATGGTATAGTAGGGCAAGCATACAGTAACAAACCTGAATAACCTGAAATTTTCAATAGTTCGTATTTAAATATATTACCGACCTCGTAGCCGGCGATAAAACGTCTATACTACAGGCAACGTTTGATAACAGGCACGTAGTGGCTCAAATAAGAGGGTAACATGGTAATAAAAGTCCGGGATCCCTTAGGATTGCGCTATGCTTTCCGAGCGCCGCCGAACGCCGCCAAATTGATTTTGCCTATAATTTTGTTAGTACCGCATAGCGACGAGCGGCGACGTCTGGTACAGTAAAGTATAGCGCAACCTTTAGCTTTAACTTTAGATGTGGCGAAAAAGGTATGCGCTATACTTTATTGTGCCGTGTGCCAGGCGCCGAGATGCGTTGGGAACAAAAATATAAGCAAAATCTATTTGGTGGTGGGTGGTGGCGCGCGGTGGCGTGCACCACCGTAAAGAATAAATAGGGCAACCCTTATTTTGAGTCTGAATCAATACGAGTCTTTCTATAATTAGACTCTAAAGTCTAAAATTACTAATTATTCCATAAACGTCAATTGTAATAATTCGATTGCGTAAATGGCTTCTGAACCACGTAAAGTTCGGTACAGGATTTCATTGATTACTCCAAGTATAACGTTGCCCCCTATTCATAGCCACATACTCAAGTAACGTATATATATTTGGAGAAACGAAATATATAAACACCAGAAACCTCCGGCCGAACCAATCCACTCAGGCATCACTCAACAACCAGCTTCACCAACAGAATGCTCTCAAACAGACTTTACCCAGCAGTCTACGCCCGGTTCCATACCTCACCCCACACACACAGCTGCAGAAGCACGCGTTTCCACCCAGCCAGTCGCGGGACGCACTACTACAAGTCTCCCCAAGCCGTCGCTAAAAAATAACTCGATATACGTACACAAATATACAACCCAACCTACGTCCGTGTCTGTCTGTCTCGAACACACAAACACATAACGCGACAATTATTCAACGAAACAAAATTTTACCGTTGAAACATTCGTTATTTTTATGTATTTGTGTCTATTTAACGCACACAATTATTTTTTTTTGAGTACTAAAACTATAAAAACATCATAGTTTTTAACAATCGTATTGTCGTCCGGCGCCGTTCGTCGCCGCCGTCCGCCGTCGCAGTTTGTCGCCGCCGTCCGCCGTCGCGTTTGTCGCCGCCGTCCGCCGTCGCCGTTTGTCGCCGCCGTCCGCCGTCGCCGTTTGTCGCCGCCGTCCGCCGTCGCAGTTTGTCGCCGCCCTCCGCCGTCGCGTTTGTCGCCGCCGTCCGCCGTCGCCGTTTGTCGCCGCCGTCCGCCGTCGCCGTTTGTCGCCGCCGTCGTCGTTCGTCGTCCCCGTCCGTCGCCGTTCGTTGCCGACGTCCATTGACGCTGCGGTATTGTACGCGCATTATTCGCGTACGTTACCGAACAGTAACAGTGACGAACGGCGACACACAAGTATATTACCGCTACCCTAGCTCTGTAGGTAAAACCGGCGTTGTTTTTCCCCGGAATAAATTACAACCGTAAAAAATAATCTTTTTTCTCTCATTTTTATGACAAAAGAATAAAAAATCCATTCTTTTTCTTAAAATTTTTCTTCTCGTTAATACCCTCTTGTACGCTGACAGGTGGCAACGTGACTGTATACTACAGTAGGAAACCAGAACTAAAGTTTATTAACATTTAATTGACAGGTTAGCAATGAAACATACCGATTGCTTGCAACCGATTTTGAACCTCGATTTTTTAAATGTCAATAAGGATTGCGGTATACTTTACGGAACCGGATGCCGGCGTGCGACACCTGGCGCCGGCAGACGGCGATGTGCGGCAATTTGTAAGAAAAGGTTTTACAACGCCGCTCGACGGCGTCCGGCGGCACGCGCCGAGTATAGCGCATCCCTAAAACGTCACATGACCCTCAACTGGTTCCACGTTGCATACCGTGAAAGCTGCAGCATCTATCCTAGCACCGCGTGTGAAAATAAAATACCTCAATTAACATACCTATACTAAGTGAAATAAATATTTTTTTTCAAAACCACATCAAAACCAGCGGCGTTAATAGGGTGGCCTGGGCCCCGGCCTTCCCACATCAAACCTCGTGCATTTTAGCAGCGGCGTAACAAGTTCCCCTCGCAAGCGAACTGAGCAAGAAGCCAGACGCAGTTTTAGTATTAAATCCAAAAACAAACTCTTCGTTTACGTGGATTTAGTCCGAGATCCGATGTCCAGAATTGCCCTTGCATCCACAAATGTCCTTCACATCACAAATCCATCGGTTCATTTCGTTCCTGCCGTTACTGCCATATGCCATAAGCAGCGAAAATATTTCGCCAGCGAACCGATCCAGAAGCCAAGCGCATTTCCCGTATCGAAACTTGGTCAGGTTCCAGTAGCGCTTTGAAAATTGATGTTTTCCAACACCAGATCTCCACCTGGGGGTGGGTGGGGCACTAAACACACATCGAACCGTTACCACAATACCACTTCTACCCCCAGGCGACTTTGTTACCCTCGTATATGCTAGATCTATTAGTACATACTCGTCCCTGACCGACTCGTCTCGTCCGCATACCGCAGCTGTTGTACAAAAAACACCACATCCACACGCCATCACACATTGAACTGACAAAAAATACTCATTTTTCAACACAACGGACGAATTTAAAATATTTAAACTGCAAATATTTAAAAAAGAAAGTCGTTTTAAACAAACACAGCCACAAATTTGTGTCTGTGTCTGCTGAACGTCTAAAAATTCAACAAAACTGGCCATAAACAAACAAACAAACAATCGGTGTCGCACCTTGTTTCAAGCTCAAACCGACGCAAGCTGTAGACAGGACGACGGGGTGAATAAAGCTAAAATTATGGCCCCATTGAAATTGAAATTTTTTGACAACAAAATAGACATTTACACCGGCTTTACACCAGCTGGATCGTTGAGTCCAAAAAGTTTTTCTTTGAATTTTTGAACGCTTAAAAAACGAAGCGATTCCGTCCCGAAAACAAATCCTTACTTCGCCTCTGTGATCCAGTTGCAGCATCGCAGCAGACAACAACGCTTGGGACCGGCCCGATTTTGAGGGTCCCACGCCATCTGTGGGTATACATTTCAATTTCGACAGACCTATCCCTCTCTGAATCCGTTTATATAAGTAAACATTTTGTAAAAACATCGTTCAAAAATTTGCCTACACAAACCGTACACAATTATCTTTTCTGTGTCTTCCAAACCCGCAGCTTTTACATGAATAACACTTGAACTTTTAACTCGAATTTAAGCCAAAACACAAACACATCAGCTCACCGGGTAATTGTTATTCTTAATAAAAACAGCATAAACGTAGCCTCATTAAACATAACCCGTAATCCAAAACGATCGCGAAACACTCTTCGAATTCGTAATATCATTTAATATAGCCGGGGTCGACCGGATACATAAAAATACCGGAACCGGATACGCTACAATATCCAATTCCGGCAGTTGCCGCAACCGGATATTTAAACAGTACTGCAATAAAAAAATTAAACTTCATCACAGTAATTTACTACTACTTGCTATAATATGATATAATTTCGCTTGTGCAAGAGTCTTAGTATCAACTGGGAAACAAAATTTACAGCGAAAAATTACCATTTTTATCATCAAATAACAGTATAACTTGTGCTATTTGTGTCAGCAACAAACAAGCTTCAATGTAGACTACGGAAGGCGTAGCCGAGCCGGATGTTGATTTTTGCCATAGCCGGATATGCGGTTGTACCCTGCTCAGCTGTTCGTACAACGATGCCGAGAAAACAATTATATAATGCCTAAATCACACTCAACTCAAAAAACCTGGCTGAACTGAACTGGTGTCTAGAAAAGCTTGCGTCTCCACGGACTTTACCAAAAAACCAACACGTTTTCTACGTTCTATTGAACCTTAACTACCGTATTCCGGCATAGTATTCCCTTCTCTCCTAATGCTTTTTGTTTCTAAGTTTCATATTCATATATTGAAATTACTATAGCTTAATATTACACTTAAGCTTACGCTTCAAATTAAACTTTAGGCTCAAATGCCGATTAAATAGTTGCTATGCCTGGCCCTTTGCAAAAAAAAAAAAAGTCAGCGAAAATATACAAAAAAATGCCAAATTTCTCGCTCTTACTAATTCTAAGCATTTACGCAACTAAAATGTATAAAAGCCATAAAACAACTTATTTTTTTTTCAAAAAGCTTAAAATCTGTTGTTTACAGATTCGTTCATTCCTCCGTGAGCTTTGGCCCCCGGAGCGAATTGGGAAAAGGAGGCCGTTAGGTTGCCTGAAATTTTTTTGGGCCTTAGAAAATTTTTAACCTTGCTTGTAACTCATTGAAAAACCCGCGGAACAAATGCCTCCTGAAAAATTATTTAGCAACGCGAGCTGGCTACGGTCTTGCGGAGCTTACACAACGGTATAGAACATCAAATTAGATTCGACAGAAAATAGTCTAACATTTAAAAACTCGAAATTTGACGGATTATACTGAATGAAATATAGCACGTGTTCGAGGTAGACGATATTTTTGTATTTCAACTAAATAACAACAACAAATAAATAACAAAATCAAATTACCACCACCACCAAACAACAACAAGCAAACAACAAAACACATAATATACGTGTGTAATGGTGGATCCAGATTTTCTTGCTGGTGAGATGACTTTTTGGAGCTATTCACCACAGCAGAGCCGGCGGTGGGGGATACAGCAGCCCTCTTCCGCCAAAATCCGCCGCTATACAGACATTACAATACATAGCAACAATGTGGACCGAACTGCAAGATGCTGGCAGTTGGTCTACCAACACATGATCGGATTACTTGCAGTTGGTATGAACATCCGCCTCCAGCGAACTCCCATACCGGCAGGCCCTGAGTTTATGCTCTCACATTAATCGCCAAGCTGCTACAACTGCCAATTCACTTGCTTCGATCCGTAATATTTAAAACTGTTGAGAAGACGTTGAGCAGAACCCATGTACATTTGTTCGGTCCGCTGTCTCAGTTTCCAACCCACCGCGCCACAAACCACTGCCGAATACTGGTCAAAACTACAAAAACTGGCCGACACCCACACCGTCCATCC